>VWZU01004631.1:247625-391351 GCA_013397095.1 Sterrhoptilus dennistouni
TGGATGGTGGTCACCGAGGTAGAGCACAGCGGCGGCTGCAGCGGCAGCGGCGGCAGAGCTGAGCCCGGGGGCTGCAGGGCCGGCGGGGCCAAGGCGAACTTCACCTTGCCCGACAGCGGCAGCAGCTGCGGGAACGCCTCCGACGGGAGCTCCTTGAACTTCTCGGGGTTGTCGGGAGGGAAGATGAGCGTCTGCTCGGGCAGGGGGAAGGGGGCAATCAGCTGGTCGGTGGTCAGAAAGGTGTGGCTGTTCACGTGTGCTTCTTTGAATGGCAAGGGCGGGGGGCTGCTGAATATGCCGGGGTTACACTGCACCCACTCACCGGCCACCTCGCCCATTTTCTCGTGCGGCAGAGACTCGGCCAGCTCATAATGGCAAAGATAGGACTTGGGAGGAGTTTGCTCCAAGTGCCTGTTGCGGGGGACGGGGACTTTGTAACGAGCTTGGTTTTCACGGCTGTTGACATTTTCCTTTTTCTTTCCCTCTCGGGGAACACCCTGCTTGGCAGCAGCTGCTGGATCACCCTGCTCAGGGGCAGGAGAAGTTGTGATGACCTCGGGGAGCGTGGTGGGTACACTCTCCATCGCTGTGCTCACCGTGGGTTTGGCATCGGCCAGCATCTCCTGTGGGCCAGCAGCTTCCAGAGGCGACTTGCTTTCCTCCAGCTCCATTGTTTCATCCCTATCTTTTGCGTCATCATCCTTGGGAGCTGCACTGGTTTCCTCTAGATTGTCTTGAGTCACTAAGTCCCTTGAAATATTTAACGTAGAACTTGCAGAGTTTTCTTTGGAAGATTCAGAGGCCTCACTCTTGGCATTCCTGTCAAGGAAAACAGGATGGATTCTAGTCTTCCTTTTCCTGCGCTTCCCTTTCGCCTTGTGATGGGCACCTAAAGCATGTCCTTGCCTCAGATATTCCTCTGCTGCTAATGCCTGTCCACACGAGCTTTCATCCGAGGAGGAGGAGGAATAGGTGTGCTGCCTGCGCTTGCGGTGGGGTTTCTCCAGCTCTTCTGTCAGAACGCTGCACCCTCTCTTTATGGGCTGGTTTTGACTCGGCCCCTTCTCCTGGCTGCACTGTCCTAAACATTTATGCTCTGGGCTACAGCTTGACCTCCTGACTTTCCAGCTGCAGCACGTTTTAGAGTGCCTCAGGCTGTGCCTCCTGGAGCTGGGAGTGAGCTGCTTTGCCTGTCTCCTGGAGCTGGCTTTGCTCTTTCTGTGTGCTCCTTTACAGCCGTGGTGTCTGCCACTATTTTTTGCACTCCAGAAGTCACACCAGCCTCTGTCCCAGTGTATGTGATCCGATGCAGATGTGACTCTCTTTGGAGCATTTTCAATGCCAAATTTTGGCTGCGACTGCTTCACCTCACCCGGGGTTAACCAGATATTTCCTGCACCGTGTCTGCACTTCTCTGCATTATTTTGGAGGTGCTGATATTTATTTTCATCTCTGTAAGTAACTTCTTTTACAGTTACTGGAGACATCTCCATTTCTGCTACTGTTGTGTCTCCACAGTGATGATAATGACAATGACATAATTTTCTTCTCCTTTTCCGTTTTCTGCTTTTGTGAAGCCATTTTTCATGGCCTTCTTTGATCCAGACTTTGTTGTATTTCTCATCTATCACAGTGTTTTGTCGTAAGGGGTTATGAGATATGTGATACTTTTCTATTTTTCTAATCCTGAATGACTCATCCAAGGACACTTTGTTTTGATTTTTTGCAAGGTCACAATTTTTGAAGAGGGAAACATCACTTAACAGGGGTATTGTATAGTTGCACGCATTTTTATTCACTTCTACTTCATATTCACCACACTCTGAATTAGGTCTTTTTGTAAAATCCGAGACTAAGATATGGTTAGGTTCAGTTTTATGGTGCAAATGAGGTATGTTTGGTTGATGCTTGGGCTTTTCTTGGCTTTCACTTGCTCTTGATGACTTAAAATCAAAATACAAAGGATTACAGCTATAGGAAATCGATGGGTCTGTGCTCGTGTAAATTAACATTTCTGATGGCCACTGAAGAACATTTGATCCATATTTGCTAAGAACAGGAACAAAGGGTTGACAGGGTCTCTTGTGTGTGTCCGGTTTGCTTTTTGGGGCTCCACTGCCTTCTTCAGCCAGCGATGGAGCTGTTGCATCTGCCCCCAGGTTTTTTACTTCAGTGTCAGCTGCAGATGGGTCAGTGCTCCCATCATTATCATTTTCCTCTGCAACATCCTGCAGAGAGGGGGAATCCTCCCCAGGTTCCTGCAGGGGATCTCTGTTGGTCTGCAGCTCGTCCAGGGGCAGGACGGGAGCGCTGTCTGCAGCCAGGGCCAGCGTGTGGTCCCCTGAGTCAGCAGCACTCACCTCCACACCATGGCCATCTGTGCTCGAGGACACTGGCTGCACTGAGTGGGACATGGCAGCAGGTAGAGCTGGAGTCTCCAGCACCCTGCTCTCCTCACTGGACAGCTCCTTTGACTCCTGAGCTTCAGGAGCTTCTGCTGTGTCGATACATTTTTCCACCGGTGGGTGAAAACAGTTGTGTTTCTCCTCAGGGCACACAACTATTTCTGCTGCTGGAGGAGATTGAAGGTTGCACGTTCCCGGCACAAACCTACTCCTCCTGCTAAACCCATGCTCCATGGAAGTTTCCTCATTAAACTCATAGAAAACGGCAGCTGAAGACTCCAGTTTGACCGCTGCTTTCTTAGGAAAAGCAAACGAGAACCCAACTCTGTGTCCTTGAGCTCTTTGGACCTGATCCCCACACTTGTTGGTGTCAGGCTGATGACTCCCTGCATCTCCAGGAGCAGGAGGAATAACAGAAGCAATGTCCTTGCAATTTTGGGCATCGTGCATTAATGCACAGCTGAAATCCTGTCCCCTGGCAGGATCTGTGGTAGCACTTTTGGGGATATCGTGGCAATCATCCCTCACAGTCACTGTCGTGGACTTGAACATAGGGCCACTTCCAGGAGCACTAGGAAGGAAAACAAAGCTTTGAGTCAGAGAACTGCTAACAGAAACATGGTATTACATTGGTATTTAGGGGAGCTTTTTAAGGAAAGAGGAGAACTCTGTGGAGATGGACATTTAGACTACAAAAAAATACCATGTTTTATAACAAAGATCAGTTGACTAGTACTGAAAAAAGGAGAAGGAGTAAATATTATGCTCTCAGCTCCTTCATGTGTAGTTATCAGCTGAAGGACTAATACTCCTACGTAGTAGTTAACTTCTCCTAGACACATTGGCAGGCCAAAGAAGAGGCTGCCTGTCTCCACAGAAATCTGGCTTCTCCTCCCAGCAGACCCCCATGGTTACAACACTGTTACTACAGATAGCAGTTTTACATTCCTCCGTGCTGCTACAGAATATATTGAAACAGAGAGTGCTTCATAGAGCACTTCCCCTGTACTCATCACTGCAGTGACTGCTGCTCTGCCCACAGGCAATCCCACAGCAGCTCCCATCCCATTTGTGTGCACAAACCAAACCATCACCATCTCAGCAGTTTCTTTCATGGAGAAATAAAACTGGAGAGAGGATTTCAGCTGACAGAAGTGAAGTAAGTGATTCATCCCTCTCGAGAAAAAATTTATCACTGTCTGCTTCTGTTCTTCATTTCATGTCCTCTTCCCATCTGTTCTATTTGACTTAATAGGAAGCAAAGAGAAGAGCAGAAAGTGTTTAAGCTGACAATTTTTCCAGGATCCACAGAAACTGCTCAGCACTAGGAGTAATGGACCTGTGTCACAACCATTTGTTTGTTTGTTTTAGCCAAATCGCTCTGCGTTACAGTGCGGAGCAATATTCACTGATGAGTCATTGGGAAAACTTGAAAGTGTCATTTAGGACCCCAAGAAGTGCTAAGATGAAGAATAATGTCTTTACCCTATCAGGTCTAGAAATTAAGGTAGAGGTTTTATGAGAAAGGAATTTCTCATGAGAATTCCTGCCTTGCCCAGTTCTTTATAAATTTGAAATACCTATTAAACCCACACACAAATCCTTTCTTTCACAGAATAAAATGGTGACTTCTAAAAAACCAGCCTAGAAAATGTCAGTTTAAAAAATCTTATCTGTCTGTCTATGTCACCCCTCTAAGGATGCAAGGTGGTAGTAAATAGCAATTATGAAATTGATAAATTAGAGTCAGATAGAAATTTCCCTTCAGGAACTAGTAAAAGGATATTTAAAAAACACCAAATAATCCAGAAACTACAAAGGCTTGCAAAATCTGTGCTTCTCTAGCATGGAAAAAGGGAAACAGCAAGTTCCTCTTTCTCATACAATATGCAAAATTCAGGTTTTGGAGCATGTTTAGGGGGAATGACACCTAATATACTCAAGTATGAAATATGGACAGTTAAAACAGTCATGGAGGAGAAAGAGTGTCCACAGGAGTTATCATAAGAAGATTAAAAAGTTAGGTGTTGCGTTGCTCCTGTCAAACAGACCCCCAACATTCATGTCCCATCCACCTGTTCATTCAGACTCTGTTTCAGGGCACTGTCCACCATCCAAACTAGGGACAAAGAGACTATTTGTGAAAAGGAGCTGCGCCTTGCTTGGGCTCCTCTGTTCATCATCTGGGGCTGAATAAAGGCTGAATAAAGAGAAAACATTTGCACGTGAGCATCCACATTTTTCCTTTCTTTTTTTTCCTTCAGAGATTACACTGTGACAAGCACATATATTTTCAGTGGCTTATCAGTGTCAGAACTGTGTCATATTTTGAGAATTCAGTCACAACTAGCGAGCTCAACACTAATTTCAGCAGCTTGCCTAGATACAACACTAAAAATGTACGAGCAGCAAGGAGTCTCTTCTGCAGAGCGTGGTAAACACTCTGCTGAGCAGGGGAAAAGGAGCACTTACCTTTTAATATAAAAAAATCCGGCTATTGAGATCTAAAGCTAGGTTTCTGGATGCATTCCCAGGCGAGCATTTTGAAAACTAAATCGCAGAGATCTGTTACATCCTAGAGAGACAGACTGTGCTCCTCACCTCATCAATGAAGTAGTGTCAGCCTGCAAATGCATGACGTAGTTCACTCAGCTTTCAACCAAAGGGCCTGGTTTTATGAAATATATATGAAACACAGCTTTTTTTTTTAAACTAAAAATATGTGTCATTTTAGCTCAGCTGAAAAAGCAGTATTAAACATTCATTCCTGCACGCAGTGTGAACCAAATACTGTGCACAGAATGCTTCCAAAACTCCCTAAAAATGTGTGTCTGGCTACAGCCAAGGGTCCCACAGCACCAGCTGACAGTTGAGGGCTTATTTAGAAGTATTTTTTTTTCTGTTTGAGCAGCTATAGACTTACCACGTTCTCTCTTTCCTTAGCTCAGCTAGCTTGTGCAAACGTTGAAGGGCTTTCTCCTGTTTTCTTTCATCTTTTCGTGACTTAGATGCTACATTTCGAGCAAACTCCCTCTGTTTGAGTTCCTTCAGCCTCTGCAAGAAACAGCCACATAATGCACATAAGAACCCCTGGGATGAGAAACACTGTAATGACAGTTACTCGCTGGTAAGTGCTCACAGCATGAATTATTCCGAACCTAGCCATTCAACAAATTTCAGGATTTCAAAGGAAAACCCAAAATACCTTGAGATGCTAGAGACAGGTTGGCCAAGCTACAGACAACCTAGCAAATTTTACTGCAGCTTTTGGGATGACGTAGACCAGCCTCAGTAGGATGAGGCAAAGTTCACCCAGAATTTTGTTTGTGATTCTTCCCCAAAACATTCCCACAGCGTAACTGCTTTTTGAGATAGCAATAAAAAATGAGACCACCTCAGGTATTTTTCTGCAAAGCCTCTCAAAATCTCATTGACCCGCCCCCCCCCCAGATGATATTAAATCTGGAACTTTTCTGCCTGAGATGCTGGGCATGGCACTTGTCACTGCTGCTCTGGGGAAGTGACAAGTCAGCTCTTCTCTCCAGCTCACCAGGGTCCCTGTGGCCCTGCCCTGCCCTGTTATCAGCATGCCAACACCTGCAAAGCTCCTGAGAGCTCCTGTCCTGCCGTCCCAGGCATTATTAGAGATGTTAAAGGGTCCTGACCCAGCAGGGATCTCCGAGGGATGTGATGGACAGAGAAATTGTATTGAGAAATGCAGAGATTGTCCCTTTGAAGGAGCGTGTGTTTCCTGCTCCCACTGGTGTCTGACACAGCAGCTGTACACACACCCAGGTGCAACCAGGATCTTGTGATTTTTATCTCCAGACTGCTGCTTTGCACAGAAATGGAAGTGCTCAGCTCTATTCTCCACACAGAAAGGGAATCTTGTTTTCTTTGTATCACAGAAGGACAATATGCAGGGGCCTCCCTGGTTCTCCCTGTCAGCAAAATGAATCCCAGCCAGTCCCAAACCCCACTGGGCCTTGCTGTGCCCTGATTATGGCTCACAGTCACCTTATAAAACCATCACCTCACAATTCTGGGAAGAACCCAGTAACTTGCTACCCCTTTTTAGTGTCCAGGGCTAATCACTGGCCACTAACAGTGGCCACAGTAGAAGCAAAAACTCTTAACTTCCAATTGTTTGAGAGGTATTAAGAGCTTTTGTTACCACTGCTGGCACACATAATAGGTACACAGAACAGAGTTTGCAAAACACAAACTAGAGTTTGTCAACAGTGTCCTCCTGCTTCTTCTCTCTTTTTTTTTTTTTAATTTCATCCCTTTTGTGATTTTTTTCTTTCCCCTATTCACAGAAGAATACTTCCCACATACTGTCACCCACTTCTTCCCTGGAAGGGTGGTCAGCCACTCAATCAGACTCCACAGGGAAGTGGCCACAGCACCAAACCTGCCACCAGCTGAGGGACCAGCTTGTCTGGAACTAAGGAAGCTGAGGAACAGGGCTTAGTTTTAGGTGGTTCTGCAAGGGGCAGGCAGTTGGACTTCATGATCCTCATGGGTCCAACCCAGCTTGAGATATTCTAAGAGTCAGTCACACACTGAATTAATTAGCCTTTGCCATTTTGGGTGATGGTAACACTACTTGGGCAGTCCATTCAATGCCAAGAAATGAATATGGAGAAACATGTAGAGAGAACAAACTTGCAGAAAGATGAGTACCACTCTCTATTTTTGAGTTTTGCATTCTTTTTCAAATGCCTGGATATCCTTGATAGAGAAAAATAATCTGAAATGTAATCACATCTTCCACCATTTACATTTTCTAAAGATTAAGATTTTCTATAGATAAAAATCTGTGTTATTGTGCTAATACAGCATAAGTACACTCAAAACTAGATGTATCATTATCTTTTTTTTCCCCAGAAAAAGAATACTTGAGATGTGTAGCATCTTTGTTGAACATATCTTACCCTTGTGCACTCTTGCTCTCCTAAATAGCATGATACTGACCCTGCTTCCCACTCATGGAACCTGAAGTACTTCATTTCATAGGCAACTCCTGACTACTCAAAACACAAGAGAAGAGATGAAATTTGCTCCTTCCCCTCCCCACCTCCAGCCCTTGGCACTTAAAGAGAGGATTTAATTGCATTTTGTGGAGCTCAATATTTCTTCAGGGTTTTTTTCTTTCCCTCCAATGCTAAGGAAAGAAGTAAGTGAGAAGCAAGGGAACAAAAGGAAAATCACAGGGTGCTGTCTCACACAGTTAAAAAGGAGAAGTTGAGGTGTATACACAAATCCATAATCACCTCCCAGCTGCAGTACTTTTCTGCAATTACTGGGATGATTATAATTAGTGATTTGAGTCCGACCAGATTTTGAACCCTTTAGTCTTACTGCTGCAAGTTAGCAGCACTCCACGCCTGTTCTCAATTTTGAAGTAATTAAACTGTTCCCCTTGGATGGCTACAAGAAGGTGTGGCACCAGTTTTGTGTGCTCAGCCTTTGCCTGCTATTCTCTTCTGAAAATCTCCTGGTCCCAGAGCTCCCCTTCTGTCAGACCTCCTGGTAGATACGCCCTGCCTCTCCTGGTCTTAGCAGAAAATTAACAACTTACACAATGGGCTTTGTTTTCTCTTCTTCTCACAACTGGTATCTCAGTCTTCATGAAGTGCTCTAACAATCTGCAAAGATTATACCTTGGCAACTTCCCCAGGTCTTTATTCTGCAAATATGTGTCTAAGTGAAATTCCTCCTAGTTCTAAACCACAAGACGTGCACCTGGTGTTCCAAAAAAGCAGCTATTTCCTTTAAATAAAAGATCAACTAAATGAGTAACTGCATCCCCTCCATTTTTTCTTTGTTTTTTTTTAAGCTGTAGTTATTTTGTGCTTTGGGGTTTTTTTAGCCATATGATGAACTCTCACCACCTGAATTCCCTCACTGCACTCAGTCATGCTCGGGATTGCTGGCACTGCATTTATGCTGCCCTCAGTGGCAAGTCGTTGGTTTCACTTCAATTATGCAAATGGAAATGAGATATTACCCAACCATGCCATTAGTCCATGTGTTCTTAGCACCAGAAGGACCCTCCTAAAGTTGTTCAAAGTAAAATAGCAGAAGTAGAAAAACAAGCACGACTAGTTCCTATAAACCATCTTTTCTTTATCATTTTTCTCTGCCTTTTCACGTGGCAGAGCTGTTCACTGATTCCAACTTCAGTAGCTAGTTTAATGCCTGTTCTGTTTGGTTTTTCCCCCTGGATCAGCAGCAGGCAAGTAATTAGCAGGCAGGGATGGTGTATTGGATTCCCTCCTGCATTCCCCTCTGCTTACCAAGCAGCTCAGAGTGCGCGTGCCCCAGCCGGCAGAGTTCAACCAGCAGTTCACAATGAATAATTAAATGACATTTCTCCAAGAGACCTAAATGCCTTCATCGTTATCCTGATACACTGTATTGCCACGCCGGAGGTGCAGAGCACAGGGAGCCCTGGCTTTGCAAATGACTTTGTCCAGCCCGAAGGGATGGGAAGCCTGACCCCGAGTCTGCAGCCTTGTAATGTGATCCTACAGCTGGGCTGCTTTCCCTGGGGGAGAAACTGGATTATTTTAACAAATCTAACTGGAACACAGGGCCTGAAGCAGGAATATTCCACCTATTTCTAAAGAGCTCAGTCAGGTGTCAGTGCACAGCTCGTACATGGCACTGAGCTGAGTCTGTCAGCCCAGATAAAAAACAAGGTTTTTACAGGCTCCTGTGTACCTGTGCATGGAGGAAACTATCCATGAGATGGGCAAGGAGCCCCAAACTCAGGTGTGCCTGCATTTCACCCACAGACACAGAGCTTTGGTGTTCCCAGACTTGCTGAGGAAGAAAAGTGTAAGAAAAATCAAGGGAATCCTAAGAGGATTTCCAACGTGAATTTTTCATTCCTGGTCACTTCACCCTTGCCTTCCCCATTTACCACATCAGACAGTTCATTTCAGCATGCTGCTTTTCAAAAGGTTTCCTAGTTCTGGGTTTCCTGACTATGAGTTTCCTAATGCTCCCCTGCATTTCATAATAGAGAAACCACAATCCCAGATTCTGCTGCCAGAGCCAGGTGCCTAAAATCCTCCCCTGAATCAAATTTTTCAAAACCAAAGACACATTGTGGCATTACATGCACTTCTTACATCATTATTACAAACCTTCTGCCACCCTGAAAAGTCGCTGGTGTGTTTTTGGTTATTTTTTTAATTAAACTCAAGATTTAAGCACTTGTAGCAATAGCCCTTTAAACTAATGGACCAGCAAAAGACAGAGAAAGCATTAATTAATAAATAGACCCAGGACAGCAAAAGCGTATAAAGGCTGAATAGTGAAACCCAACACACATGAAAACTGTGGCATTAAGGTGATAAAATGAAGGGGGGGAAAAAACCCCAGCCTCAAATAATTTTTTAAATTTGAGCATACAACTGAATGTTGTCAGAAGTGACTCTGCAGAAATGCAGTGAGATTTTTTTTAAAAAAGCTTGAGACCAAAGGGGAAATCATAACAAGCAGCAGGATTGATACAGGCTCTCTCTGTGGTGCTAATATCTGACAGAAAAACCAACCATCCCACTGGCACAAAGGCATCATCTAAGAACTGCTTCTTCAAACAGGCTCTCATAAACCACCCTTGCAAAGCTTATCTAGGAACAACTTTAACAGGGTCAAGAACCAGTGGGAACAGGTTTTATAATAGCAGGAGTCAGAAAGATGTCTATCAGGGGATTTTAGGGCAGTGCAGTTCAGATTTTATTATGCTAATTCGCTTTTGACCTTAGATTAACAATTAAATTACGCGGACTTTTACAATGCTGAAAATACGTGGGCCATAAATTCATTTTCTGATCAATGGAAGTATAAAATTACAGAATTTAACAGCCATGACATCAAATTTTGATGTTTTATAGTAATCATTTCATTTTATCAGGAAAAATGACTGCATTCTCAGTAGTCACTAAATCAATAATTTATGTGGGTTCAGCTTTTAAAAATAACTCATCAAAATAAAAGGCCAAGCCCACTCCTTCAGCACTTGCCCAGGTAGCAACAGGCTGGGATCATGAAGACATGGGATATTCAGATATTCATGGGATAATTCATGTGCACTCCAAGCCCAGCAGGAGCTTCCCCAGGTCCTATCCTTCCTATAAATCCATCCTATAACTCCCTGAAAGGAGCTGGAAGTCCACTGCAGCTCCTTCCTGCCCTTCAAAAATTTCCTAATTACCTAAACATGGGAAATATGGCTTGGTAGTTTAACAGTGTGGTGGAAGCAGGACAAAACTGGCATTTAGATTTATTAAAAAAAAAAAAATCTCTTCACTCTAAATCTGTACATGATACAAACCATATTTTAAATAAAGCTTTTTTTTTTTTTTTTGCTTGTATTCAATTTGGTTTTTAATTTTTTTTAAAAAAAGACCTCTGTGATATGTAATGAGTATTAATATGACTATTGCTTATAATGATGATTCTAGAAGCTGTGCATATTTCCCTGCCTCTGAATGCTGCAGGACTGCTGTCAGTAACTTCCTGCTAGCTGAGATGGGATGCTGCTGCTTCATGTGAATTATGGTGTGGCAAACAGAGTGACAAGAACTCATCAGATAAACACTTGTCACACCAAACCAGATTAGTACCTTTCACAAAGAGGATTGAGCTTACTCAATTATAAATAATAACTGACTAGAACACAGCTCATGTAACACCTCTCAGTGCTCAAATGGGGAATGAAATATGCCATTTAAAGCAGAAAACATTGCTTACTAAGATGTAAAATGCACACATTTTCCTTCTGTTTTCAGTGGTTTGTGAGAGCATATATATATATTTTACTGTACTGCAGCTGGAGACCCCTGCCCACAGCACAAGGCAGCATCTCTTCCCTTGTCCTCTGGTTTTCTATTCTACACACTTTACATCACAATATCTTTCATATTATTATTATCATTAAAAAAAAAGGTAAAGATTAGAGGAAAAAATTAAAGCTCAAAAAAATTACACTATAATACCCAAATAATTGACCTTGGCAGTGCTGCAGGTTTTCCCTAGCAGAAGTTACACAAGGCATGTTATTTTCACAGAAAGGAGAAATAAAAAAGAAGTAAGCTAGGGAAGAAATTATTAGACTTTTGTCCTTCTTTTTGATGCTGCCACCATGGAATGAATTGCTGTGATATGTTCCTGAAAGAGATGAGGAACAAGGGGATGTTTATTTTTAACATCTGCTCATGACCACTCCATGGGGAGCTGCCAACAAGAGTAAGGGAAAACTTCCAGCCAGGGTGGTGAGGCACCAGGACGTGTCACCAACAGGGGCTGGGGCACCTCCAGCCCTGCAGAGATCCCAGAATTGAATGCCAAAAGCCCTGTTTATTTACCTGATCTTCTGTTGGTGAGTGAGAAAGCAGCAACTCCTCCAAACACTCTTTTTAGGATTTCTGTCTTGTGCAGGAGTTACCTCCTCACATTACCAGCCTAAGGACCACACTGCCCACTCACTTGGTTTTTAAGAGGCCTTTAAAAAATATCATTAATCTATTGCTGGCTTAGCAGTAACTTTCAGTTCCAAGTTTGGAGCTGCTTCTGCCTCCTCTGCCTATGGCTGTTTGTTGAGCTGCAAAATTCAAACCTTTTCTCAAATACCAAGAGCTTCACAACTATAGACCACACTCACTTGGCTTTTAAGAGGCCTTTAAAAAATAACATTAATCTATTGCTGGCTTAGCAATAACTCTCAGCTTGTTCCAAGTTAGGAGCTGCTTCTGCCTCCTCTACCTATGGTTGTCTGCATCTCATGCTGAGCTACAAAATTCAAACCTTTTCATAAATAACAAGAGCTCCACAACTTTGCAACAGAACCACGTTGTAAATGAGGAGATATTAAGCCCTCCAGATGACAACAAGTAACATACAGGCTGTGAATAATCATTTTTCCCCTCGTATTTCCACCACAGATTGCAGCCATTCCCTCCCTGATGGTCTTTTTAATATTAGAAGAAATCTAACACATACAGTTACATGCAGGATTTAAAAATAGCAATTCCTTGGAGCTCATGATATTCCTGAAAGGGTTGATTGAGTGGATGTGAAACTGCTCTTTTTCTAGCACTGTCATGAGCACCATCCCAGACTGGGAAGGAAGTGGAATGAAGAGGAAAGGAAGGGTGATATTAGTTTTCTTATCCATCATGGGCCTGACGGGACGCAGGTGATGAGAAGATGAGATTTTTCTTGACTCAGAAGACCTTTCACTAACTTTAAATTAATTGATGGAATGCAAATTTCCTAATTTCCTCAAGTAACTCTTAAGTCACTCATGAGCACGCCTGTACAACACACAGTAGCACACCTTGCTGTGCAGTCTGCAAAAGAAAACTGCTTTTATTTTAGAACCTACCAATATATATAAAATGCATGTATTATGTTACACAACTGAAAATTAATATTGGTCTTTTCTAATTTTCTAACATAAAGACTGAAATTAATTTTCCGTGAAATGTAATTAGTTTTTGAGACTACATACTTGTGTTGAAGCATCACATAGAGTGTCTCAAGTTAGATTTTTCCTACCTAACTTTATGGAGAAAAAAAAAATTACTCTCGAGCTTAAAATGAAAAGCACAACCTAATGAAAACATTACTGTTTCAGAATCATGAGGAAAATCAGAACATTAAATATTTTTCACACTTGCACCTGTAAGATACATGAAAGCTAGTTATCCTTGATGAATATCTCACTAATTACTCTTGATTATGGTACTGCAGAAGATGTACATGGGAGCAATAGAAGAAAAAAGAAATTTCTTAGCTCTTATTCTTTTCTTCCTCAAATTATCTGCCAGAAACAAACACACACTTCATTATGGGATGATTAATGCTCTTCCCAGCACAAGAAGCCTCACTTGATTTGCCACCACCCTCCTGGTGCCTGTGCATTTCTGCTCCTCTCCAGCATCCCCTGCTGCAGGATGCAGATAGCACTGTGCCTCACAGCTGAACAAGGCTCTAGGACTTTGACAAATAACAGGTTATGAAGCACAAATTAACACTCCTGTTGCTTTTGTTCTAAGATAACTGTGTTTCCTAAAGTTGGCTTAATGGCTGCAGCGTTGCCATTGTGCAAAAACATTGTTTTAAGCCCGCAGAACTGCTGAGCAGTGCACACTGAATATTTCACTGTGATAGCTGCTCACCACGTGTGCAGCAGCAGCCTGGCCTTATTGCAAGCTGCAGGGTATTTTTCGTTAGCTTCAGCAAAAATCAGCTGAATATTCCATAAATATTAAGGACACACAAAGGAAACAGCACAGAAAATAAGGAATTAGCATCTCACCTATCACAATAATTTTTTACCAGATAATGAAAAGAGCACGAAGCTGACGCAGGCTTCTACATCTGGAAAGTGGTTACAGAGTCTCCAGTTTAAAGGTATTTATTTTAATAATTCTAGGCCTGATTCTGCTTCCCTTGAAGTCAATGGGGAAACTCCTGTTGAGCTCATGGGGACAAGAGGTTTCCAGTTCACCGTGGAAGTTTTCAGCAACACTTAAGAAAGCTTAGTCACAAAGATTAAAGACAAGATTGGTACATATGATTTCTTTCAGGGTTGCTTCCCAGTTACCCCCCTCCTGCACCATTTAGAATTCTAATCCAGAATAACCTTACTAAGCACTGCACATCCAATATTTTCTAATTGGACTTTACTACCAAAATATTGACTCAAGGAGACACTGCTTCCTGATATTTTCAGGTGGGCACCAGTCACTGAATGAGAAATGTGGATTTCTGCTTTATTTTCTGGCCAGTTACCATTTTCTATGCATAAATACTGAGACCTCCACAACGTTTCTTCTCAAGTCTACCCAGAGAGCTCTAAGCTCATGGAAAAATCCCTGTCTGATCAGCATTCATGTTCCATAAACCATTTCACACTGCCTCACCAAGAAGTCCTCTCAGAGGAAGGTCACCTGTACACCTCTTTGGAGATGGAAAATTTGATTTCCCTTAAGAATGGCTCTGCAGTGGGATTAGGTTACAAAATGGATACTCCCATCAACACACAAGATTGGATGGCTCAGCTGTTAAAGCTGCTTTTGGCTCATTCTGGAGAGCACTTTGCTGCTTTCTGCATGAATAATGTACTTGGCACCACTGAGTTCTTTAAGACTCCATCCAACAACTCCTCACTCCAGTGCCCCTCCAACACCTACCAGTGTCCATGGGCATTTATCAGCTTTTCACCATGGTCACTGTGTCTCCAGCAGTGAATTTCTCTGGAGGATCCTGCTGCTATTCTGGTTCTTACTCCATCCTGGCTGCAGGAGGACACAATTCCCTTTCTACAAGCAAATTCAAAATTGACAGCAGACATTTTTAGTCTATGTCTTCTGGTTTCAGCCTCTTTGGTCACTGACATTTCAGGAAAGTCTGCCACAGAGACTGAAATGAATCTACCCAATCTTAAACCTTTCTATTCTCTACAACGTGCACAGTGACCAAAAAATGAGGAATTAATATTTACAGTTAGGTCTTCCAAAGAGTATTTCCCATAACCCTTGAAGGATACGCTAATAACTGATGGGCTGAAGGAGACACATGAATTCCCCCAAAGTGAGCTCTTTATTTTAGTTCTTTATGTCAGAGCTAAATCACAATCCCTTTCTCATATCAGTTTTATGGTGGATCACTGAGCCATTCAAAGCCTCTGCTCACAAATTGCTTCTCATCAGCAGGATCTGGTCCTTGCCAGCATTATCCCAGGACCATGACAAGCTTCCTCAAAGAACATAAATCTGGTCAATGAAAACTGAGACAAGAATGAGCCTTTGCAAATTTAGATACATCTCCTACTTAGCCACAGCAAAGCAGCACAGACAAAATCTCAGTTACCCTTAAGCCAACCTGTAATGCTACACACACAGTCTCCTTGGAGGAAAACACCAGATTAAAGAAAAAAATCTGAAATATAAATAAAGGCTGCATCTTGCAAGGCAAGATCAATTATTATCGTGATTTGGTGTATGTTTTCAGTTTCAATGATGCAGATGAAGTGTGTTGCAAAGTAACTCTGGAAAAACACCACTGACATTACAATGAAAAAAAAACTATGTTGGGCCATCAAGTCTGTATTTATGAGTATCTTCTACTGCCTCACTGCCTCTGCAGAGTGAAATGTTGGTAAGTGCAGAGCAGGGATGTGTGTACCACCGTGCTATGTTAATAAACTGTTCTTTTAATTATCAGTAAGGCACAGCTTGGAGGCTGCTGTGGGAAACCAGGACTGTAACAGACTGTGACAGAGACTCCCAAAAGGACAAGCACAAGTTCACAGCAGGGGCGTCGAATGTGGAAGGAATGGGATGGCAGCAGGGTCCCCGAGCCATAAACAACTCACTAATGCTACATTACTGCTTGCTAGAGGAATGCAGCTTTAAAATATGGATACAAGTGAGCTCAGGGGTAAAAAAGGAAACGAAGCCATGGTGAGGCCACATGCAGTGCTCTGCCCATTTCAGGGCTCCACAGAGCAGACAGACATGGAGCTCCTGGAGCAGGTCCAGTGGAGAGTGACAAAGATGATGAAGGGACCAGAGCATCTCTCTCGAGGTCAGGCTGAGGGAGCTGGGGCTGTTCAGCCTTTGGAGGAGATGGGGGGGAGCCTCATCCCTGTCTGTTGTAAATATAGTAAATATAGCAAATGAGTCTGCAGGGATGTGTAAGAGGATGGACCAAGCTCTGCCCCGTGGTGCCCAGCAACAGGAAAGAAGAGTGGGCAGAAACTGATGCACAGAGAGTTCTACCTGCACATGAGGAAGAACTTCTTTCCTGTGCAGTGACCCAGCACTGAGCAGATTTCCCAGAGAGGCTGTGAAGCCTCCCTCACTGCAGATATTCCAGACCTGTGCCATGTGGTCTGGGATCACCCTGCTTGAGCAGGGAGGTGGGACCAGATGACCCACTGTGGTGCCATTCTGGGATTCTGTGAAAAAACCTCCAGCATATGTAAAAATTATTATATGTAAATTAGTATATATAGCAAATTTAACTACATTATCATGAAGCACTGGATAAATAGCAACTAAGTGGGGCATGTATTTGTGCTAGTAAACACAAAGATGTCCCAAGTAGACCTAAGTGAGGAAAAAGAAGCCATCAACATTAACTTCACCTTCTTCCTGGCAAAGAGGACACCAACATCACAGTGCCCCACATGAAGAACTCACATTGCTGACAACTCATAATGACACCTCTCTTTTCCTCTTCAGGAAGACCATTAACACCAGAAAATAATCAGACACTAGAAAGCTTGTTATATCTGTATCATTATCGGGAACAAGCTCTCATAATTAGATAATGTAGGCTGTAAGTGGCTGTATGATCACAATTGGCCTAAAAATAATTCTTTCAGTAGGCTGTTAGGATTTTTGTTCAAGCTAAACTAACAAATTCCTGGCTTTGCATGTGCTGGGTGTGTTTCTTTCACCTCCCCTAAGTGCAGGAAAGGTGTTTGGCTGTGTACCCCAGCCTGGAGGAACACCTGACAGAGCTGATGATGGGTAGGGCAGGTCCAGCTTTCTGTTTCAATATAACCCAGAAGGAATTCATTGCAATATTCCTTTACCTCAGTCAAATAGGAAACCTATCAGGAGGTAATTTGCCCTTGATTAAGAATCACCAGGAAATTAGGAAAAACAATAATTAACTAATAACGTAAAGCTCATTACTGAACGGAAATGTGCCCAAATCTCAGTCCACAGTCTTAAAGGCAGAAAGCAATTCCTG
The DNA here is from genome assembly GCA_013397095.1 of Sterrhoptilus dennistouni. Classification (NCBI taxonomy): domain Eukaryota; kingdom Metazoa; phylum Chordata; class Aves; order Passeriformes; family Zosteropidae; genus Sterrhoptilus; species Sterrhoptilus dennistouni. The sequence continues at coordinate 264,818 of VWZU01004631.1, forward strand.
AGGAGAACTGACATCATCCTGTGGCACCTTTTATTTACAATAATGACACCAAGGATAGAAATATATCCACTTGCACGATACCGGCTCCAATTTACAAAGAAGACACCACAGAGCTCTACCCACTGCACTGAACTCTGAAATCTGAACTGCCATAAGCTCAAGGTTTGATGAAAAGAAGAAAAAAATAGCCCATTAAAAGCCATCTATCTGGCACATAAATAACAGGGGCAATTAACTAGGTGGACCTTCTGTATATCTCAGCAGAAGACAGATTTAAAATGTCTATACTCCATGTGAAGGTGTTTCTAGATAAAGAATTGCCACAGAAAATGGAAAATAAGAGCAGAAGTTTTATCACCCCAAGGTCAACATAACTGTATGTTTACAAAAGTTTAAAAAGTGCCTCCCTCTCTTTTCCTTACAGCAAACTCAAAGAAACAAAGTACTCAGCAACTAAGAACCCTTAATGAGAGCTGTGAAACCCTTGCCTGCTCTTCCTACAAAGACAAGGAAAGGAAAGGAAAGAATCTTACTTTAAGAGCTCCCAGGCCTGCAAACAAACCTCTCACCACCCTCAAGTACCACACCAGCACTGCTGTAGCACTCCACAACTAATAAGTGTTTGCAGAGCAGATTCTCTGCTTTTGCACAAGGTTTACACTATTGGATTTGAAACAGGTGTCTCTGTCTTTAATTTGGCAGGAGCTCCTTGTGAGTGATCTCCCTATTTTCCTGGTTGATTCACCAAAGTAGTTGTCTTTTTATTTTTGTCAACTGCACAAATCTTTCTCTTCCCAGGAAGTCTTATGGGCATTTTTGGTGAAGAACAGAGGAAAACCTTTTCACAAATTTGGGTTAAAATTTCTTTATGTATTTCTTTTCCTATTAATAGCTATGAAAATACAGAGCCAAATTATGACATTTCTATCTTACCAGACCTTTGGCTGTTTTCTCCACAGGTTATTTACCATGGAAATGTAGATGTTTTAGATACCTTTTCCCAGTCTTCACAACATCCCTTAAAGAAGGCTGGGCTCAAACTGCTAATTCTTCCTTGACATTCCCACATTCCTGCTTCAAGATTTCTTACCAAAACGCTGCAGTGCCTCTGGGCTGGGGTAGGAAAAAAAAACCACCACAGGAAGACACTGTTTTTTTTCCTGCCACATGCTTTCCCCCCCTTTTTTTTTTTGCAAAATTTCCTCAGATGATGCTTTGGAAAGGTTTACAAAAGCAGCACTTTTTTCTCTCCACACATCTTGGATTTATTGTTGGAATCCTCTCTCTCTCAATGCCATCAAAGTGACTCATCCTTTATGAAATTCTTGAATCCATTCATCAAAATGTCATCCCCCGAAACTGTTTCTTGCCTGCTTGTGCAGGATGCAACTACACAGTCACAGAGAGACTCAAAGAGGCTTAGGAAATTCATCAAGTTCCAAAGCTTAGACAGCTCCTGAACAAGACTTATAGACTGCCTCTAACACAAATATATGCCCCTTAAAATGTCTTCCAGTTACAGTAAAAAAAGCACAATTCAGCAGAATTTAAGCTGAAAGACCAGCCATCCTTACCAGAGTGACACAAAACCTCAGCAGGTGAATGCACAGGACAGAGGTGGTGAGAACTGTCTGTAATTAAAGGAGAGTATGAACAAACAGGCTTCAAACTAAGAAAAGCAAGAGATCCGTTAACCATTTCTGGCCCTCACTCAGATTTATTGTACTGCCCAAGCTGCCAAACAAAACAGCCTGTGCTTCAAACCCTGCCTGAAAATCGAGGCAGTGGGAAGCAGCTGCCATGAGAAACCTTGCATGGTTCTGACACTGCACCTCATTTCTGATTTGAGACTACTTAAAATGGGCTGAAACCTCCACGGCCCATTTCATGTTGTCCTGTCTCAACACAGGCACACAGATCAGCCAAGTCATAGATCACTCCCAGAATAAGGCAGAACAGTTCAGTTTCATCACTCAAAATACTTCTCCAGAGGAAGTGGCAGGCAAACATGGGGCTTCTTTCAGGGCCATTTTCCCATTTCACCATTCTGCAAAGGCAGCACCAGAGCCTGGTTTGTGCAGCAAAACTTGGTAGGAGCTTCCCAAATTTTGAGGATCCCACTGCCCAATTTTATATTAAAGGAAATAACTTGCTAGAAAATCTCTGAAGATGGAACTAAAGTAATAGCTCCTCAGTTTCAATAAGCTGGCTGGAGTTCTATAGTGTTTTCTTTTCTCACGAAGCCTTACTAATGTACAGCACTTTGCTGCATAAATTGAATGGAGTTATGCCTTGAACCTACATCTTACACTAATGTTTCAGGACCCTTTTTCCCCTTGAAAATTTAAGAAAGATAATCAGATACTGGGTGAAAAATTCCTCTGTGAAGAAAAGACATCTTTTATACCCACACAAAATATAAAGACTGCTTAAGTCATTTTTGCATAATTTAAAGTACCTCTTGCATTAAAATATCAGTATTTTGCAGTGCTAAATCCTCAAACTTTCATTCAATCAGTAAAGATGGTGAAGTGCGATAACAAATTCCCTGAAAACCTAAATTTGGATCTTTGGCTGCCCACCAGAAATGCAGAGCCTTCTCTGAGACACCACACACACTCAGCTGCACCTGACAAAAGCCCAGGGTGAGTCTATTCATCAAACTCACGCGCACTTAAGCAGCGAAAGCCCCCAGCAGCTCTCGCTCCTGAAACCAGAGCTACTGCTTTCCACCAGGCAACCCTGAGTCTGATCCAATCCCAGGGAGCAGCCTCACACCCTTACAAGCAGATGCATTAGCAGAGCTGAGACTTGCTCTCTCCTTTGAACAGCTGTTGTGGAACAAATCCCATGTGCCTACAGGGGGGACGCGTCGCTCGGATGCCACGAACTCGCGCTTCTGCCTGGGGCGGTATCACCAACAATAAATCATTCTGTTTGAGATTCCTGCTGACCTTCAAGACACCAGCTGCTGCCCTGTGCACAGCACATCTGCAGTTTGTGTTCAGACTCCTGCTCAGTGCCAGCACCTCTCCCATTTCCAACCCAGGAAGAATTCTCCAGCCAGTGATGCATTATAGAAGAGCCTAATAACTTTGTCTTCCACCAGCAAATGGCCAACAGGATGTAACATTAAGGAAAGACTCAGTCTTCAAACTTTTCATACTCTATACTTTTTATATCCATTCGCATTTAGAATACTTGATTCTTCTTCTCTGGGGCAGCTCCTCATTCTTATTCTCCTTCTATTTGTGATCTGTCATATCAGGCCCTGAATTGGGTTTGTGATGGAAAAGTCCTTCATTTCTCATTCTTAATCCTGAAAGTAATGGGAGAACCTGGGGTGACACTCATATTTTCTAAGAACTGTGTTTCTGATCCTGACAGCTTGGTTTTGAAGGTTCAGCCCAGCAAGAATATGAAAAGTAAACTCTAATTACTACTGATTTTCATAGCTTTGCTTTTCAATCTTGAGGATCCTGAACATAGTAAAACCATTAATTACAGCATCTTAACACAGTCAAGGTACTGAAGAGCAATAGTTTATTGGCCTCTCTCAGTTACTGTGTGATCTCCACATTATTGTAACTTCACCATTTTCCAGGTCACAGGGAGAAAAAACTTCAATTCTAGAGCTTTAGAGAAGTCATCAGAAGAAAACAACAAAACCCTCCATCAAAACACATCAGAATGTCCCAAATAATATTCTGCTACTACACTTTTAGCAAGTGGAAGGAGAAGAATTGCTTTTAACTTGTGTATAACTCTTCAATGTGATCTGATTAGAGCTGTTCATCTGCGAACACGTAACTCAAATGTAGAAACCAGTGATTTCTGGTGGCTCAAGGACTCAAAACACAGACAGTAGTATTTTTCCTTACCCAAAACCTGTAATTCCAATAGCAATCAATTCTACAGTGCTACAGTGGGGGGTTTCATTCTTTTCCAGGCACTGAGGTTGAGGAGTACACTGTGACTGTTGAATGGAACACAAGTGCTCTGGGCTCTGACAGTGCAGAGGATGGGAAGAGAAAAAGCCACTGTCGCCAGCTGAAGCTGCAGGAGGGACTAACATAAGGTAATCAAAACACCTGCCTGGATTTTGGCCAGTGCACAGTTGGAGCTACAACCCTCTCTCCTCAATAAGCAGCCTGGGAACTGCAAATTACTGTGGTGGTCAAGGTCTCGGCTTTATATCTCTGAGGCAGCAGCTCCATCAGCACAATTATATTGCTCCAGTGCTAACTCCAAGGAGAATGTGCCACCAGTCTCAGCACCAGCATGTCCTGGAGCACATAAATGTTAATTAGAGGCCTTTTTTTAGAAATTATGAGATGCTCTAGTCCTGCACAGTGTGAGATTTGATGAGATTAGAGCACTGGGTGGTACAGCTAATAAATCAGTTTACTGTACAACCTCATTTCTTTAATGAAGAGCAAATACCTGAGCCTTAGTAAAGCAAGAGTCCCAGGTGTGCACTTGCTAAACAAAGTGCTGGATTTAATTTTTTTTTCTTCTTTTTGCATTCCTCCAAAACAGGGAGCACGGACCTGCTGCTCATCATTAGAGAACGCTCTCCTGTCAGGGGGTCAGTGCGGAGCATAAACTTTGATGTCAGAATTAAAAAAACACTGAAGAGATGAGTGGCAAGGCCATTATGGGAGAATAACTAGTATAGTTTTCATAGGGAAATAACTCTTAAAAGCTGACAAGAGCTGTCAAGGTGTCAGGCCTGGAGGAGAGCCAGCACAATTAACACACCCTAGGCTTCAATCTAGTAGACGGGGAGAAAGTGGGATTTATTTTGGACAATTACAAGTTAATAAATGGAAGTGTCGGTTCCTCTGTAGAGCACCAATTAAAGCCTGCTAAAGGTCAAAACCCCTTACAGTTCCTGTCATGGTAAGCAACCCACTACCATTATTTTATATTTCAAAGCAATTTTGCTGTCAATGTCAGCAGTTACAAATGTAACTGCAAGAAAATATTTTCCTTTTTTAGACAGTTTACTCCGCAGAAATCACCTGTGCTCCTAGAAGTGACTAATATTTTAAGATTTAAGATCAACTAGCATAAGATTTTTATTATGAGCTTTGTGTGGTTTATTTATTTGTTTATTTATTTATTTATTATTGTTCTGAACTGCACACATGTGAATGAGAGTGTGAAGAGCTCAGGAGAGGATGTCATCCCACTTCCTCACGTCCTTCAGCTACAGGAGGGAGTGACAGGCATCTACTCAGGGTGGCTGTTGCAGGCCTGCAGTCACTTCCCATGGGAATGTGAGCTCTCCCCTCCACAAATGTGAGGGCAGGCAGGGCACTGCTCCCACCCCAGCCACCCCTGTTCCCCTCACTCCAACTCCCCATCAAATCTGGCACAGCATGCACAGCCACTTGCTTGTGTGAGGCTCACCCCAAGAGTCAACTGAGCTTGGAAATTGCTTCCTGTTTTTCTTTACTTCTACTTAAAAAACAAAAACAAGAAAAAAATTAAAAATCGGAACAAGAATTGGGTTTGCTTCACCAGAAGAATTGCTCACAGTGAAAAGAGGGACACTGTCACTAGAGGACAGGAAAGAACCACAGTTACCCATCAAGTTGAGAAGTGAGAAGAGAAAGAGAACGTTTATCATGGTTTGGGGTTTAAATAGAGTATGGAATTTGGTCAGGGATTGGGGGATGAGAGTAACACCTCTCTGACCCCAGTGGTCAACTGAGAAGTCCATCAATTTGTCCTTCTCCCTGGAAAGGAATGCATATTCACAAAATATCAGTCTTTGGTTTTGTTAGAAGCCTGAGAAAGCTCCAGTAGAAATGTAAAACATCAGAAGGCTGAAAAATCAAGGCGACAAGAGGCTGCTTGAACCTTGTTACTATTCTCAGTTTCCTCGTTGACAATAAATAACAGGTCAAGTATCTCCAGGTCAGATGGAACTGGAGGGATTTGCAAAGGAGCCCATCCTCTCTGTGCACACCCATAGGGGAAGGCAGAGGAGAAGCTCCTGTGAAGCAGGGGATCTCCAGCACTCAACGTGAAGCTGTTCTCCAACAGGGACACACACATGGATTTTTACACTTATGCTGAGGCAAAAAGGAGCTTCCAGAGCCAGCGCTTTTTTAGCTCACAGTATTTTCTCTATTGCTTAAGGAAAATGATACAACACTATTTTTGCTTGTTGATCTTCCTGTTAATGGAGGCAGAGAATGAGTCATTAGCTACTCTGGCTTCCCTTTGTTCACAGCCAGGCAGGTGTGCAGAGCCAAAGCAAGATACCCAAATAGCACTTGGAAAGAAAATCTGCCACCCACAGAATCACTTGGAAAAGACTAGTTATCATTTAAGACATTATCTAGCATTATTTAAGTAAAATAAACCCTCACGTCATTGTCATCTTAAGCCATTTTAAGGCTGCCCAGCTCCCACCATTAAAAATCCTATTGCTCATTAAAAATCCTATTGCTCACTGGAATGAAAGCTTTTCTTGGACATTCCCTCCTCCTCACTCTGATTCTGATTTTATTATTATTATTATTATTAATTTTTATTTTTTTTTATTTAGTTTAGGAAAAAAGGAAAAGAATCCCAAAATAGCCTCAGGTATACAACATATGCCTTGAAGGAATTTTGGCATGGGATGGATGGACATCTGCTTCTGATCTGACCTACTTTTAAGCGTCTGAGCACAAAAAATGTCCTTGTAAATATTCCCCATAGAGTACTTATTTCAGCTGCTAATCCCCCAGTGATTTCACCTGCCTCTCATAGGTGTTTTTGTTTGTTTTTTTTCTCTTTAAGATCCCAGCTGAACTCAGTTATCTTGGGTCTGGCCACTTGAAGGTGTTGGTCACAAAGGAGTAACTCAGACCAGAGCTCCCACTGTGCCACACAAACACCAAGTGCTGCTCAATGACGAGGTGTCAGCTTTGCAAGTAAAGTAGATTTGTGACTCAAAACATGTTCTCTTATTCAGTGAGCACACAAAGCTCACACCTAGGCTATAAAATTTATCTTAGGTGGTGTTTTAATGTATTTCTCACTATACAACCTGTAATTTTTAACCAACCCTATACATTAGGCCCATACAAAGGAAAGTGTACTAATTGGCTATTCCTTAGAAATGCAAAAATGTGGGCAGAAAAAGAGGGAAGAAAATGAAGTAAACAGCATCAGCAGCATGTGTTGTACTCTCATCCAAACAAAGGGGAAAAGAAGGACTCATTAAGCAAGAAATGAGTCTTGAAACTACCCAGAAGAAAAGTCTCCTGCTGGGGCTGAGAAGTGGGACTGTAAAAAGAGACAGATAAGAGAGAAGGAGAGGTAGCAGCAGGCTCTGTCTCACAAAACAGAAGAAAGAGAGCCATTCCTGATAGCTCAAGGCTTACTTAGCAAACACAGTGAAAACAACTAAGGATGACTTTGATGAGCACCATTTTAATGCTTAATTCCCCTATTTTACTTTTTTTTCTGATTTTTCCCCTTTGTGAGTGTTAAGAAAGTCTGCAATAATGATCCCTAACCTCCAGTACTGCTGTAACCCTTCTCTGCCATCCAGTCCCCGGCAGTTTCTTGCTTTGTTTCCAGCTCTTGTTACAAGCAATTTGTAAGAAGCAGATAAGTCGCTCTGTAGTTATAAATCATGTAACACAATAGGATCCTGTACCAGATCTGGCATACAGACGACAGTGCAAGCAAGCACTCAACAGCTATAAAATAATTTTTTTTAAAAAAAAAGTTTAAAATAAAAATTTTAAAAGCAGCATTTAAAACGTTTGAAGTTTTCTATTAAATAGTATTTTTTTGAATTTCAGTGCTGGAAAAGGGAAGGTGAGGAACTGGTGCAGGGCTTACTTTTGTCCTCCCTTGTTATCATTATGTGTATCAAGACTGCACACCACGACAACAGCAGCAAGTGCTATCAGAGAAGCCAGGCATTTAAAAGTAGTTACATTAATCATGAATGAACTGGAATTAATGCAATTTATAATTTATATTACAGTATACCACGGGTCTCTTGCCAGTTCTAATTTAAGAAAAGATGCCAACATACTGTTGGAACAGACAAGTCAAGGAAAGAAGGATTTCTGCAAGAGGGAGGCAGTCACGTACAGTTCTTGTATTTATATGGTCTTCTGCAGATTGAATGCTTTTTTTTTTTTTTTTTAATCATTCAACCAAAAGACACCCACACTTTCAATCATGTGTGATGGTGAACCACTACTCCTCTGCCACACATGGAGACTTTGGAAGAGTCTGAGAAGTCCTTTACATAATCATTCAGGTTTGTCACAAGGATGTTTGTCAAGAACAGGACTGGGTGAAAACACAGAAAGAACCAGGAGGCATGACTGGAAAAAGAGTTTGGTATCCTTGAGATGAAGGAAAAGCCTCAGCCAACCCAAAACACAAACAGGGCGAGGCAGGGACACATTTCTAACTTCCCTTTTCACTGACTCTTGAAATGTTCCCAAGCCATGGCTACTGCCTGTCTGCCAGCAGAGGACAAAACAAGATGCATTCCTGCTCACCTCATCTTGTCCCTTCAAATTCTCACCTTATTTTTATTATATGCCTTTTTTATTTCATTTCTTTGCAGGGTGAGGGTGGGGAAACTTAAATTCAGAAGCCGCTTAGACCCCTCCTGTAGAGCTGTAGTTGTAGCACTAATTAAAACCCAAACTGAAACAAGGGCCAACCAGCAGAGGCTCTGCAGCCAAGACTCCATGGGGAAAAAGAGAAGAGAAATATGAGTTCCTATTTCAGCCTCCACTAATATAACAATATTAGAGTGGTTTAGGAACCTGAAGACATTCCTGTGCAAGCTGCAATTAAAATATCCAGAAAAAAAAAAAAAAAAACAACGAAATTACTGATTCTAGAGCGTTGCTGTGCCCAATAAAAGCCCAGTGCTTGTGCCTGTCCAAGGCTCACAGCCTTTTTTGCAGGGCACCATGAGGAGCTCACCCCTGGCCCCGAGAGGTCCTGCTGCCCCAGCTGCAGGGGTTTTGTGGGGAAAACCCCTCCCACTTCTGTGCAGTTTGTTTTCCCTGTCACATCTCCTCACCAAAGGCAGCGCTGATTGCAACCCCGAGTTTCATCAACAGGTCAGAGCTACCACTAAAAAAAGACCAGGCTTTTTTTGGACTGAATGGAGGGTTGATTTTGCAAGGATCAGCAAAGACTGCAATAGTTACCCTAAGGATGACTGTGGTCTGTGCTGAAAAGGTTGCTCAGTTTTTCCCAAAGAAGAATGAGCACTCACATGGAAACCAGCATGCACAGATTGCAGGGCATGAAGTAAAATATTAGCAGAGCTCACAGAGGGCAAAAAAATTCCCTGAAACTCTTTTTTTTTTTTGGTGGCAAATAGGAAACTACAACGTGGCTTTTGCAGGATCAGGCATAGAGTACTAACCACTGGCATCCACCACTTAATTGTTTTAGCAAATTAGATCATCTTGTAAGAAATTATTCACCTTGAGGGGTCAGAATTTAATATACTACTAGGAATGTATTCGTTTTTCCTTCACTTTCTTTTTGATCACTTGAAAGCTCAAAACCATGGAGTAACAAAATGCATTTCACATTATTAATTACTTACAGATAATCTACAGTCTGCTTGATTACTTTCAGGATAGCAGTGGAACTGCATCCAGAATTTCTGAAAACTGCAGAAAAGGTATTCCTCTGATTGGTTTGAATTTTGCAGCCATAATGAAGTTTAAATTAACTGTGGAAGACTGCCTCTGTTAAAGCATAAAGGAAATAAAAAGCAATATTTTTTCTTGTAGGCAATTGCTTAGCTAATCTATTGCCTGATACAACAAGGTGAGTGATAGGTAAAACATCATCTGATCTCCATGCTTGTACAAGTTTTTTATCATTTCTCCCCATCAAAACACTGGATGTCAAAAAATGCATTACAATACACATGATGCCTCAGAATAATGAGCCAAAAACCTGTATTTTTTCCTATCTTCAAGTCCTAATTATTGTGTCCATTTTTATCTTATTGGTGAACAGAAAGAAGTATTTTCTTTTGCAGTAGTGTTGGCCAAACAGCAGAAACCTGACAGATCCTGATATGATAAAGCAAAGCTTAAAATTAGCCCCAAGTTCTGCTAACCTACATGAAGAAATTTTCATGGACTGATTTTAAAAGACCAAGCTGGACTGAAATTTATTATTTGAGTTTCAAATAAAAGAACGAACCACATAGCAGAATAAATGCATCGCAGAGAAAGGAGCATGCAGGGTGTATGGAGCAAACAATGTTTTTTCCTGTCCCTTATTCCCCCTCCCACTTTGCATTGGTGCTGTAATTTTTTTCTCCTAGCTGAAGTAACAATTTAGATTTGGAAAACAGTAATAAATGAGCAATGTGCAGTTGAAAAAAATGTGGGGTTTTTTTTTTTTTTTTTGCATGGAAATTTAGTGTTAGTGATTTATCGAGATATCAGGCTGATCTGGACACTGAAAAGGACAGAAATGAGAAGGCTGCAATAATTCAAAACAGGAAAAAAAAGAGGATAAATGCTGAGGTTTCTTATCTGAGGAAGGACTACCACTGGGTAAGGCTCCTCCTGCAGTAAAGAACAGGCTCCTTGTAGAATCAGCAGTGTCAGTGCATGGGGTTAATATTCTGTTTGCAGGCTATTAGTGGGACAGATGGGGTATCTACTCCTCTACAGTAATTGTGTTTGCTCTAAAAACACTTCTTCAGGAAAAAGAATAAGTCAATTAGTTAATCAAACATTATTACAGAATCGAATTTCCCAAACATGAAAACAGAAGAAGTTACAGAGTATCTTTTCATGGCAGGGACATAGTGATATGTGGTTTTTTGGTAATGAGAAAACAGAACACTCATTGGCAACAAAATTGGATTTTGCAGGATTAATACTTTACTCAAAAATATCTTCATCTAACCCGTCAGTACAAGTTTTGAGCTAAAGAATGCCTAACTACTCTGTTACACTGGTACCCATCAAGAAGCCAAGTGCTGGGATTAAATTTTATAGGCAAAATAAAAAACTGGAAGGAAAACAAATAAATTTTTCCCTTTCATCTGGGAAAGAGTGTGCCAAGTTTCTCCCTAAATATACTGAAATATTCATACAGAATTTATCTATTTAATTTAAAAATACAACCTGTAAAGTGGAATAAAGACTCCCACTGGCAGCTGCAGACAGAGCAGCCAAACACCATGGGACTGCATATCCTCTTTTCCTCAAGTTTTCCAGTTCCTGCTGATTTTCTTCCCCCTGTCCACACCAAACCCGACTCCAAGCCCCTCACATGTGGTGGCAGGGGTGACCCCCAGCTGGGCAGCCCACTCTCCCAAAACAGGCTCCCCTTGGTGCCACATCCCAGAGGAGTGAGATCCTCACCCTGGCTCCCTCCTTCCTGGGCTCCTGTCATGTTGGCACTTCTGCCTTCCTCTTCACAGCAACAGCAGAAGGCTTTTTGTGTGGTTTTATTATTTAAAGAAGTTGAAAAAGGAAGCATCAAGTCTGTCACAAGGCTCAGCTCCAGTGATCCCAGCAGTGCTGAGCTATAATTAATAGACCTGGTGATGACCCTGATTAGCATTAATGCCAGCACAAGTGCTTAAAACTTTAAAGGAAGATTTTCACGTAAAAACACTCTCAAAATACCCAAAGAAGTGCCAACTCAACCACAAAAGATCGTTAAATAATGCAATCTTAATGGGAAAAAGAGACAAGCCAATCTGAAATACAGAGATAGAGCAGAGTGTATTTGGGAGAGAAGGGGCTCATTTCATGGTTGTATGTGCATTACAAAAACATACGTGCATGTGAATGCACAGCTGAACATTTGTTTGTGTTCCCTTAATATTTTAAAAGGCTGCAAAGATGAGTATGTTTTCCTGAGGGGAAAAAAGAAATATAGGAAGACATGGCAAGTTACGTTCTAGGAAAGCAATAACGGTGAGAAAGGACTTCACAAGATTAATTCAAACACATGTTTAAATTTATTCTATGCTTGGGCAGTTGAGACTGCCTGCCCACAAGGACACACCAAATTGTAACCCTCTAATATGAGAAACATGATAAAGTAAGAGAAGGAATATAAAATTTCCTCATTTCAGAAAATTCAGCTGCAAAAAACCCTGACTCTGTTATATTACAAATAATAAGTCACTTAGCCTCAAAGAAAAGAAAAAATATAAAGAGGAGAAATACTGAAATGTATCACAAATAATTATTTTCACTTGCAAGGAAAATTCTTGAAACTCTTCAGTTTTTATCCTGTAGTAGTACAGGATTAAAGTTCTGGACATACTGCTCTAGAAGACAACAGGCCCTTTTGAGAACCATTATTTCTATATTGCAAAAATTCCATACAACACGTTGCCTCTGGCTCTGATTCCCACAGCTCCAGGGGAAACCAACCTGCAAAAAAAGCAGGGCTGAAAAAATATTCAGCATAAAATAGTGCTGGCTCTCTGTGAAGAGCTGATTTCTGTGTAACTCTCCCAGTACTTGTGCCATTCCCTGCAAACAGATACAAACTCCTGGGCTGTGCCAGAAGCTGTAGTGAACCCTCCCTAGGTGCCAGCCAAGGAGAAGAGATGGTTTTTTTCTTTTTTAAAGGGAATAACTCTGCAATGAGAGCTTTTAAAAAGAGCTGTAATGATGACTACAAGGCTTCGTTGCTTTGTTTTTAAATTGCAGGCTCAAACAAGTGCTAACATCCAATTATCTTTGCTGGGAATAGTGGCATCCCAAATGTGCTATATTGCTCTTAATTTATACCTTACGTGCCTTGTAGCTATGAGGAGGTACAGATCTAGTAAAAGGATGGGAGTTATATTATTGTTATATCTAACACACCTTTCCACTTCCAAACTTTTTGTTCTCTACCCATATTCCATGAAATATTTACTCAAACACATGAAAATTATTCAAGTTTGGACTTTTGACTGACTGGAGATTGATATTCTCTAATGCAATAATAGAGATTATCTCCAGTTTATTTCGGCACTGATGTCACAGAAATGTGCAAAGAAAAAGATGTAAGGAGAGGAGAAAAACGTAGGCAGGAGAAATCTGTGTCTGGAATAGGGAAAGGGGACAACTACTGATATAGTGTTCCTGCATAATTTGTGCATTATTCCCTGTGTACAATTTTAAATACTTTTGTAGAGCACAGAGACCATTTTCATCCTTTTTTCATCATTTGAGATATGACCTCAGATTCTGTGGGGGGAAAACTCCTGCTTATAATTCATTTAATTGATTGTCTTTTCATCTGTGGATGCAAATACATTAAAGCTACTTATTTTTTCATCTCAGCTTTAGTTGTTTTTGTTGCTTTCTGGTATTTGGAAGAGTCCTGCTGGAAGGGCAAAGAACACCAAGCTTGAGTGTGCTGCTGTGGTGTCAGGGGATAGCACAGGCAGGGGCTTCCAGCACCTCACAGAGCTCCTCATAGAGATGTGGGAAATACTCTACAGAGTTCACACACATCTTTTTAAAGCCCTGGCATGGGTTTCAAACCCTCTATTTTGTGGGTTTAGACCATCTTTATCAAACAGCAACTCCCTCATTACTATATTAAATAATAGCAGTTCTGCCTTAGTTACTCATCTCTCTGTACTGAGCTCACAACATTGCTGCTTTTAAAGACACCAGCATTTTGTTTTGTTAGGGGTAGGTTTGTTTTTTTTTCTTTGTCTGAGCTTTCAAAGCAAAGTAGAGAGTTCATTTTTCTCTATTACCACTGACTGCTTGCAAGTTGCTGTTCCTGGAGTATTTCATAAAGGCTACAGATATGCTCTCCAAATAATACCATAAAAGCTAAGACCAGGAAAACACTAACAAAAGCAGTGGGGCTCTTGAGACACTAAACTCCTTCAAGTCCTAGGAAATAAAATTGGATTTACCCTAGTCCTGTGCTTTCTTTCTGGAACTGCTCAGAAGGTGCTCATACTATCTCAAAGTGGGTGTTCAGAAGCTGTTAAGAAACAACAAATCAACACACAACCAACACCTGACAGCACAGGGCCTCCCAGCCAATGCAGGAAACCCAGACAATAAATCTTCTGGTTTAAATCCTGTAAATTTTGTGTGCTAGCAACATTTGAACGGATGGAAGGAAAATCTCCTACAACAGAACTGAGGTACAGGAGCTGTTAGGAACATTTCCTCTGACAAATCCTCCCATGGCTTAGCTGGTGTGGTAACAGACTGCACAATTAGGATTAAATATGGCTTTGCAGAAAAGCTGGGATAGAACTCATGTCTAGGCAGAGCTTTCATCCATTTGATCACACAGAAACCACTCTCAGGTGCTGGGACCCCTGAAACCAAAGTGGCTGCACACAAAACTGTCCTTGGGTAGTGGGAAACTGTATTAAGTACTTCCACTAGGCTGTCAATTATTGTAGAAAGGTGTGATGGATGGATGGATAGATGGATGGATGGATGGATGGATGGATGGATGGAAAGAAATATGAAGCAAAACGCAAAGACAGGTTACGAGTTCCTCTCACCTCTACTGAACATCTGGAAAACTTCTGCCAGTGATGAAGAAAGTCTCAGGACAAAATCAGAGCATTCAACAGTAGCACCTGCACATGTCTCCAGCAAGCTTGTTAAAACTACCCCAAAAAAGCATTTGGTATGAGGTTCTTGAAAACAGTGCAAATCAGAGTGAGCATGGGCTGCAGCATATGCTGCCTGCCACCTTTTACACCCAAAATGTGGGAAGGTGAATGTTTTTTCTCCATAGCTCTAATAGAGGACACCACAAAAAACATATTCCAGAAGAATTAAACTCAGCATTTTATCTCAGGAATCAACAGTTTTATTTGCCAGTAACATTACCGAAAATTTTAACTTGGGCCAAAGAAGCAACTGTAAATTTTTTTCTACTTGAAAAAATGTAATTTCTTTTTAATTTCCTAGCAGGGAGATTAAACTTGTGAATGTAGAACAAAGGAAGAGGATGGCTTCCTGTGTTTCACCAAACACAGACACACAGACCCCCTGCATAAAAGATGGAGAGGCAGGAGCTGCCATGCTCCATCAGAGGCTGGTGCTGTGCCCACCCTCTCCTGCCCAAAGCCATGAGAAAACAAGAATTACCATGTGAAACACTGGGAAAAAAAAGTTCCTGTTCAGTCTCACACCTGACCTCAGCTTCAAAATCAATTTTTCATCAATACTGAATAGAGGAATAAGGACTGCAGCCTTCAGGTTTTCATTAGCTCAGAGTGCTTCACAGCACTAAAAAATTAATAAGTATAAATCCTAAGTGAGGTCAAGTGGGGAAGACCCTGCCCATAACTTCTCTTTTTCTGCTGTCCATCAATGATGTGCTGCTGTGTGAATATAACACCTAAAGAATCAGTTCCAGCTGTACTTTAACTAAAACTCACAATAAACAGCTACAGGATGCAATGAAGCTGCCTGCTAATTTCTTATCTAATAGACGTATCTTTCCCCCCAGCTTCTCACAGATTGCTGCTGAGGTCCACATCTTCACAGCTCTCCAAACTAAATATAACACTCACACTGACAGTGTAAATTATGGGCTAAATAAAAATACCAGTGAGAGAGGGAGAGAAATGTTTCAGGGACTAGGGCTAAAGAAAACCAAAGCAAATAATTATTCTACATAATACAGATATAAAACATGTAGTAGCTCATCTATCGTTCACCCTGAGTAGAGTAACAGGGAAAAGGGAGATTAAATGAGAATAAAAAGTAATCAATCCAGAAATCATATGGTTATATGATTTTGCCAGATTAAAAAAACCCAGAAAACATACAGAATAATTATCAGCTAAGTGGCCAATTTAGGAATTTTCTGTACAGTTATTACACATCTTTACACTATCATTACATATCTCTTCAGGGGAGTTAAGATGTGTTGTCTTTCCTTTTGAATTAAACAGATTTAACCCCTCTGCAGATCAGGATGCTGCCCTGGGATGCATTGCCTCTCTCCTTCTGCTTTTACCTCACTAAAGTAAGACACAACTTGGAGGTAAAGTGATACAATGTGGTGACAGGGACCTAAATAGTGATGCTTTACAGCCAACACACAGAAACCTTTCATTGACAGACTTTTTTTAATACAGTGCATTGAAATGAAATCATAGCTTATTTCAGAGCTGTACCTCCACTAAATCAAGTAATAATAGCCTGTTTCAGAATTGTATCTGCACTAAAAAAAAGTTTACCAAGGAGCATGTCAAGTTTCTTATGCACATTTGTTGCAACAAATGTTTCCCAGTAAGTCACATCTGAAGTAGACCACAGCATTTATGTGAAAATTAAACTGGCAAGAAGGAAATGATAAATTTACAATTTCAATCATATTATTCACTATTATTCATCATTCTCTGTTCCTCTTCACAATTGAACTCTTCAAATTTCTCTTTCTTCCCACCTAAGAATTTTAGACTGTAAAATCTCCACGGTAAGATTTGTCTCCAACAAAACAATGTATTTTGCTTTCCAGAATCTGCCACTGGGCACAACTCAGCTGTGATTTCCCAAGCCCATCTGAAGGACATTTTACTTCATTGTCCTACCTGAAACTAAGTTGAAGTAGTGAGCAGGTTTCTCTTACCTGTTTGTGAGCATGATCGTAAGAGTTAATGTGATTGTCAAACTCCTGGTGTTTATAGTACTGCTTGTCACAGAGTTCACAGTAGAAGTTGGCTTTAAGGTCCTCCAGAGCTTTTGCTATTGTGTTTTTCTTCTCAGCATAATCCTGGAGGGGGGCAGGAAAAAGTCATTTTAGTTTTGCCTTTGATGCTGCGAATGGATTTTGTGCTCTGCAGTTAATCATATTTGTAAACATTTACATACCTCTGGAACTAAAAGCCTTCCCATATTTGCTGTGTTACACTGCACATATTTACTGGCTCTGCTGCGAGGCTGAAGATTTGCACACTTCAGTTTGCTATACAGTTGCCAGCTCCCCTTCAGGGCTCTGTCAGAGGCTAGAAGGATTTCCCTGGCTTCTATTTAAATACAAATATTTATCATGCTGAAGGCTATTTTCCAGTTAATTTTGATCCAAGCCTCACTCCTCAGTAAAATACCCCAGCACGAAGATACAAATGGCAATAATTTAGTTACGAGGCTTTTACAAGAAAGTTTGCTTATTAAAAAAATCCAAAAAACCCCCCCCCAAAAAATTAAAGAAACTACTGGGCCCTTCTTGAATGCTTGGACATATGAAACATGAGGAATATTTCCATAACTGAGAGGTAATTAATATCTTAATCATTTTGTGTTTGTTATCCCATATCAGGACACACACATCTCTGTTTACCCTGCATTAGCCATCACACACAACTCTGCTTATCACTGATGAGAAAATTACATATGAGATTTTTTTTTAATTCCCTAAACACACTGCTGGTAATGTCGCCTGTTCTGAAAGACCATGGAAATGGTCTGTCATGTCAGATTAGGGTAATTCCAGTTAAACACTGAACATGGATAACCTCAGTGCAGTGGTTCCTGCTTCTGAAAAGTCTGGCTGGGACAGAATCTCAGGTCGAAATCCCAAACATGTCAAATATTGTTTAACAAAATAAACCCCTTGGATTTGTTTCTCAGTTTCTTCACTGGTTCAGGAAAATTAAGATAAAAGATAATATTGTAATCAGAACATCCAAAACTGAGTTAATTTGGGGAAAAAGACTATATTTGCTTGCAGTTTTCACAGCTGACGACTCGTACACTTCCAATATATTTTGGGGACTTCAAAATGGAAAATTTATGTTTATCAGATTAGGATATTTTCATAACAATGCTGTTTATTCTCAAGAGAGAGGAAGAGACAAAATTAAAATTATATCCAGAAAGTACTTATTATTTAAAGTAGCACTTTAACTGTAATTCAGCATGATTGGGCTGCCAGCAAACACTGTCAATTCATACCCAAACTGAAGTACTCCCTCACCAAAATTTTGTCCATTAATAGAATTGCACAAGTCACTTCAGAGTGGTGCTTTGAATATTGGCTGACACATGACAAATTCACACTTTCCTCACACTTTTCTACAGCGATGTCTCATAAAATCCATTCCATTTAAATCCAAAGTGAATTAGCATTTTATTTCAAGAAATAGCAGTACTTTACAATTGAAAATACATTTCTGCACTGTGGAAATTTCACCTGGAAACTCTGCACTTAGCTCTTGGTATCAACTAGTAAAAACTACAGGTTTTAAACCACTTCAAGTATTACCAGGATGCTACATATGGAAAGCAGTGGAAACAGCATGAAGACCCTAAGGAGACCCTTCAGAAACTTTTAAAGTAATTCCTGTAGTCAACAAAGGGAGGACATCTAATTTGGGTTTATTAAAATGTGAAAAAGAAAGATCTGAATTTGAGGGAATTACTGGAACTCTGGAATACTACTAAATATCATATATATATATATATATATAGATACATACACATATATATGAGGAGAGTCAATGTGATGGATCCTAAGACAAGAACAGTGAATTGAATAATATTTTTTCATAAAGATCTTACACCATGCTGTTGGTTAACACTCCAGTAAACTTTTTTAAGGCTTGCTAATGTTGTGAAATGCCTTGAATAAAGTTCACTGGTGGCGACCTTGACATGGAGCACCATTCTTGCATCAATATACTTTTTACACAGCAAAACCTCACCTGAATGCAGTCACATTTGCCATGCCAATGCATATTAATGAGGCAGAGACACTGGAACTCCATGGAAAACTTTACTGCAAAGGGTCTTGGAGTTTCTATCCCTAAATTCCTTCAGTTGGATTTTTTGGTCACAGATTTACATTTACATTACAATAGCACATCAGAGTTTCCAAGGTGAGTAAAGAATGGCAAGACATCTGAATTAAATGCAAGTAGATGGGAAGGAATACAATAAGGGGGTTCAATCATGCAAGGAGAAGAGACTTTGACACGAACCAGAAGCATTTGACCTTGGGAGCATATGAAAGGCTGTATTGGTTCAACCTTTTAAACCTGTGCAAGATTTTGATCCGTACAACTAAGGAAAGTGACTCTTAACTAGGCACCATTTCCTTTGCCTTGCACCTGCATTCTGCTGGTTTCAGCAGCTGCATATTGGAAAAGGCCATAAACACTTACATTGATTCCCCTTGACTGTGTCATTGCTAAGTACATGCCCCCCTACCACACCTTCTCTCAGGTATTGCTCCCTGAATGCCACAGTTCTGGTTTATTCATGCATTCCTTACACCAAGGCCACCCATCCCCTCTGCTGATTCTTCCCACAGTCTCCAAAAGAAGATCCAAGAACATGGTACACCACAGTGCCACGCACAAATCCATTCAGAGCCTCGGTTTTCTACCCTTTCGGAATTTTTATTTTAAATCATGATGCAGCACTAAACTAACGTTTTATACAACTCCTTTATCACCCAGACCCTTTGATGCTGTGCAGTATTTTGCTGGCAGATGTTTCCATGCAGCTACTAAACTTCATCCAGCTTTGAAAATTTCCCATTTCTCCAGGGCTCAAGACAAACCTCAAGACTTGAGCCTGTTGTATTTCACATGCACACACACAAAACATCCTTTCAGAACACCCTTAAAGGATGGTGTTCAGGAGATTCCCTGTTGCTGTGGGATCCCCTGGGTTAAGCTGGGACTGAGACAACTGCTCCTGCTGCTGGTTGGCACTGGGAGTGAGGGAAGGCTGATTTTAAGGATGTGCAAAGGCTGGAAACAGAAGAGAGGCTGCTGGTTCTCTGCCTGCCAGGCTGTTACTATCGATTTTGGAGGGAGTGCTGCTTTGGCAGAGGAGGCTTTCCCCATCCTTGTCCATATTGATGAGGGATAACTGCCCAAAAACTGACAGGAAAAAATTACAGCCCCTGGACCTTGAGCAGCAGGAAATGGACTGCAGACAGAAATAACTTGGAAACTTAGTGGAGAGGAATATTCCTGGAGTAAAGTAGCAGCCAAAAAAGCTCACTTCAACTGGTTAAATATGATCAAGCTTAGTTTCATTTTCATCAAGATTTGCAAACCGTCCTGCAAGTTTTAAAAGAACTTTGAATTATGTTTCAGCCTGGTAATAAAACTCAGAACTGAGTGTCACTTAGTTTCATTATTTTTTTTTCCTGAAAGGCATATTATCTGAAAGCCTCAGCTATAATTCACTGTAGCTATTTTTCATAATTTATATGAAAGATCTCTAATAAGTGATTCCATCTATCAGCTAGCTTTATTTCTCTAAATCCATCTTCTCCATCCTCCAAAGCCTTAAAGCCTGTGCAAATGCCACTGCAAACATCTGATGAATTGGATTAAAAGCAGGCATTATTCACAGAGGGGCTGTCACAAACCAGACTGGACTTTGTGCTCCCATTACGGGAGAGAGAGAGAAAGAAGGGAAATTACAGGAGTGCTGAACTCTTCACAAAGATAACTTTGGAGAGCTCACTGGATCCCTCAGCCAAGGGGATATTTTTATGGCATGCACTTCAAGCTCATACCTCTGCTATCTGCAGAAAAGTCAGCTAGAAAAAAAAAAAAAAAAAAAAAAGGAAGAATGTGAAATTATAATGCATTATCTATCCCGTGGTGATTACCAGGGTGAATATTCTCACTTTACAATAAATGTGAGCTCCTTTTATTGCAGCAAGCTATTCTGCATTTACTGTAGCCTTAAAAGGGTCAGGTCTGCAGTCACTGCAAAGCAAAACGTATTACAGAAATAAACCCCTTCTTCAGGATAATTTACTGGTATAGTCATCCCAGAGAGGATTAGGCTGCTCTGGTCTGATCCTCTGGATTAGGGCCCATTAGACCTGACAGATGTCCCACTGTAACCTTGTTTCACAAAAAAATATTTAAAGCATTTTTTCCCCTGTTGCAATAGCTAAAACAGAAAAGCAAAATTGTATTTCAGACATTTCCAAAAAACATCAAAGTAATACTCTTGATTTGGCAAAACTCTGCATTAGCTATATTTATTTGAAAAAGAAACAGCCTAAAAATATGTTACCAAAAAAAAAAAAAAAAAAAACCCACACAAACAAAACACCCCAAACAAAACAACCACAACTTAAGAGCACACTTTTTGATAGTTAATTAACTGTGACATCCATGAGCACAATTAACAAAGAATTCCTTAATTTCTGGCACATTTACTTGGTACTATAAAGACAGCACAAGGAAGCAGATTTTGTGGAATAAAATGCACAATTTACTAACATCTCCTCTCATATCAATCTTGGTATTACTTGGTATATAGAATTTTTTTAATATCTTTGCATAGCACTTTTTTTCCTCACGTAAGCAGTCTATACATCATCCACTGATGCACTTGAAGGAATAAATAAAAAATAGGATGCATTAATAATATTAGAACAGTCTAGTAACAAATCTAATTATTTATAAGGCTCCTGTCCTTATCAAGGTGGGGAGAGCAAAGCAAAAGTCAGTTAGATACATGGATCAAATTACTCATTGATCCTGACAAGTTCATTTCCAGGCAGTGCAGAGGGAGTTCCAGTAAGGAGACTGACAGCTGACTGGGAAAATAACTATCAAGAAAATTGTTGGGTCTTTTTGATTACCTCACCTGAGACTTCCCTGTTAGTTGTAGGAGGTGATGGCAAACTCACAAGGCCACAAACATTCTTTCCTTGATCCCTTCTGACATTCTCCTTTTGGTCAAGGGTGTTTCCAGCAGTATCATCACCATTTCACTGCACGGATAGGGATGGGCCCAAGGAAGGAGTGGTACCCCATATCAATTGAACATCAGGGGCTGGAAAAAAACCCACACCACCTTTATTTTTCCTTCAAGACCACCTGCAGACACCCAGTTCCAGCCAAAACACTCTTAACATACAGGAGAGCTAATCAGTATTCTGCTGAAAATGCATACTTGAAAATGCTATTGAAGAAGTGCAAATTATTACAAAACTGGTTTCTCAGCTTCCCAATAAACACACAGACAGTGCTTCGTGTTTGGGTAAACACCCTGGCATTAGGATAAATAACATAGTGAAATTAGAATGAAATAGCAAAATTTATTCCCATTAGTGCTGTTTGCTTCCTAAAGTCATTCTAATTTTGCAACACCACATTTGCTGGCCACACACCTATTAATGCCAACAGCTGAATCCCACACCCCCTGCACTAAATGGAGCAAGACAGATGAGAACAGGGCCTGAGCTGGGCTCAGTGCAGAGCAAAGCAATGCAGAGCAGTGTCCTGCAATGGTGAGGCTGAATTAACTGGAAAGGAATCTCACAACAAGGCAGCAATTCGTTATCAGATTTGTCTGTCTCACTTACTTACTTGAAGCACTTATAGTGTATAATTACTTTTAACTGGGACTCATAAAATCACTTGATTGGTTTTTTCTGTCATTAAAACTAACTGTTGGGCACGGGCCTGTAGAATTATTTATTTATTCTGGTGCTTTATAAAATCTGCTTTCAGGCAGAGCAGGCACCTCTAAGGTGAAAGTGCTGGCCACACATTTTTGCCTGAGAAGCTTTATTAAGAAGGAGCTCTTTATCAGTTTTTTATGGAAAAACACAAGTCTAGTTATATTGGAGAAAAATTTATCAACCACATCTCTACCACTAATCTTTTGAGAGAGTGGAACTGAAGGGGGCTTTGCTTTTGTAGAAAGGAGAGATGGTTGAGCTCTAGATATTATCTTCTTCACTGAATGTTCATCACTGCTGAACGATAAGCAGGGGAAGAAGTAGCCTGGTATTAATCTCCTTTACTCCTCTACATTAAATAGTCCAGTCACTTACTTTAATTAGAGCAGAATTTTGATTTTAAAACATCCTGGGATTGTAAAACACTTTGGCTTTTAATTCCCTTATAGGAGCCATGTAGATGTCTGAAGATTTTCATAGCTACTTGACTTAATTCAATTGACAGGTGAGGGTGTAACATAATTAAACTCTTTGGGAAAACCAAGTTGCTCTATTTGATTCTTCCACTGACACAGTGAACTAAATGAGGTGCCTTTGAACCCCGCAGAACTCACAGCTCCGGAGATGGGCTGGGAGCCCCTCTAGAGCATGAACAGAGTGCTGGAACAGATGTCAGTGTTCGTGCCTGGCAGCACTCTGTCCCAGGGTTGTGACCACATTTTTTATAAGCCTTTCAGGACCTGAGAAAGGGCAAAGGACAGGGTTAGGGCAATTTGTTTATTTATTTTACCACAGGTTAACTGGCTGCTATTAATTTGTATTAAAAAGTTGCTCTAGAGCCCTTCGAGCTTTAATGAGTTGGTGAAGTTAGTTTTTGGCCTAGCAAAAATTGCCAGGGAAGTTGGGCAAGGCATCAGGGAGAAGAAAATTGGACCCTATATTAAATAGACTTAATTTGGAGCATGTGGTTGACCTAGGGTACAACTCACACCTGAAATTTTGCATACTTATATTTTCAGGATGAGAGTTCTTGGTGATTATTGCGTTCAGCTTTCCGAGCTTTGGTTTGTTGTCCTTGACTGTAATAATTTTCTTTCCTGCAAGATTTTTAGCATGATCCTCTGTAGGGGTATTTTTTTCCTTTTAAACTTTCAAAACAGTTTTGGGTTTTTTTCTCTTTTCTACTTTTGCTTATATTTTTTTCAAGATTTTTTTTTTAAAGAAAGCCAAAATCAATATAATACATGAATTGAAATAAAGATGTTTCTGTCTCATTTCATTCCCTTGAAGAATACAATTCCTCCATGACTGGTTAAAACTGCAATCTGCTCTACTTTAAAAAAATCTGAGGCATAGCTATTTAAATATAAAACAACATCTCAAAATTACAAGCATTACATTTGCCCTATTGAGGGCATTTCAAGCCATATTTTAAATTCAATCAATGACGTTTTCGGAGCCACTGTGTTTGTTGGAGCTACTGAGGAGCACAGGGTGCTCCACTGAACTCAGAGCTCCTGGAAATCCCTGCAGCAGGCTCAGTGATTTTTTTTTTTTTTACAGACCCTTTTCATGGCTCCATTTTACTGTGGCTTTCCAGACCATTAAGTCTTTTCATGCAAATTTACTGTCTTTTTACAGCTTGGGGGATCCATCATGACCGGTCCAATGTTAGGTGCTCTGAAGTTATGTGCCACGAGCACTTGCCTGCCCAGCCACTGAGACAGAGCCCTCAGCTCTGGGCCAGCTCTGGAACACTCCTGGACAGCCCTGAGTGTCTTCCTGACAGGTCCTGCATGTGCACAGGGAGCAATTCCAGCTGCAAACCAGGACAATCTCCTCCAGCACGCAGCTGGGGCTCTGTATGGCTTTATCCCACTGGAAAGAACCATGTCCTACAGACATCTGGTTATTAGGCAGAACACACAACACAGGCTTGGTACTTCTAGCTAAAAATAGCCCCATAGCCAGAACATCAAACCCCAAAACCCACTGGGAATTACTCTCCTGAGCTCCTTCAGTTGTCTAATTATGAATATATCTATGAGCTTAAGATTTGTGTTATGATGCAATACGATGCAGTAAATATTTATTTTCCTAAAATTAATCCTCAGTGTTATCACAGTTCAGAAGAACACTTAATCTAAAAAAAAAAAAAAAAAAAAAAAAAAAAAACACACACAAAAAANAAAAAAAAAAAAAAAAAAGCGCATCACTCTTTTTTGGCATCGTTAAATAATGCAGATAAATCTTCTTGCTCAGAAGCCCAGTGGAAAAGTTTGCCCTAATGGGAAATGGGATTAAGTTTAAATTTGCCATAGAGAACAATCCTTGGAAAAAAGTCCTTCTAAAGATTTATTCTGCTCTTAAGTTGATTCAAAATCCTATTCACAATCAGTGTTGGAGCGTGATGAGGATGCTTGGTCTAAGTGAAAAGGCAGCAACACTACCAAGGCAAAGAGAAATGAGACTGTAAGAACTGTGCTTTGCAAATACACAAAGAGATTTTGAAGATCCTGTTCTTCCATTTCTGAGATATTCTTTTTTAGCTGCCAAACAATGTAAAGAGCCCTGCAGGGGTCCTGATTTTCCCTGGTGGATCTATGCCAGCTAAATGAGGAGTGACCTTTCAGCAGCCTCAGACACAGCATCTCTGAGAGGAGATGGGCCTGCTCTTCCTTCTCTCTGAAAACATCATAAAAAACATTGCAAACCTCTGAATGATCTCAGGTTGACAAAAAAAGAGAAAAAGAAGAGAAGAAAGGATTTTGGAGTAAGTGCAGCTGCTGCCTAAATGCTAAATACAGTAGCCAACAACCCGTGGCAAATATCTTTTCCCAATGAGTTTTAACGACTTTGTGTGAGAAACAAATAGTAAATGAAGCATTTATCATTGTTGTGACCCTCGCCTCTATAAGAAGCCATTTGAATAGATGCAGTTCATGAGAATAGCTGCTTTATGTGAATGCTAATACTTCAGTTTTCAAGACTTTAGGCTGGATAGCTGATAGTCAATAATTTCAATAAAAGAGAAAGACAATGGAAGCTTAAGAGAAAATACCACCTAAGGTTCACACATGCCTAAAAGCAAGAAGTTCACTCCACCTCCTGGCCACGGGGGAGAAGAAAAAGTTTTGGTTGATGTTTTTGGATGATACTTTTCATTTTTGTGTTAGAAAATTCAGAGAAAACAAAGGACTGTGGTACAGCCATATGCCAAGATACATGGTCAAGCAAACACTTCTGAAGCTGGCAGTGTGAGACACAGAAAAAGCACGAGAAAGCATTTTTATTGATCTATTTGCTGTCTACCTAGCCGGGCAAGAACTGAATAGCAGCTAACCCTGCCTGCATGGCACCTCTCACTGAGAGACAAATGCATGGAGATGGAGCAGTGCCCCTGGTCATTAACTGCATTCTGAGAGATGCAAGGAAAACCAGCCTCAGCCACAAAATAGTCACAGCTCCCCCAAAAATATCCCACTTAAGCTCACACCTTAGCATAAATGATACATTTAGACTCGCCCTGAGTCACACTGCTGCATTTCCTGTCCTGTTTTTCTGTGCTGAATGCTGTCAAAAGTCCCTGAAGTTGAGCAAAAACGCAGAAAATGACATCTTGTCATGCTGTCAGCCAACGAAATTGGGTTTTAAATACATTTTCAATATACACTGACAAAAGCTCGGGACTGGACTAGAGCCTGAGATCTGAGAGAAGTCTGAGGGACTATTTCTGCCAATCTGTCACACACTGCAGGGCTCAAACCAGCTATCAGAGAAGGAGATGCTAAACCACAAACTCTCTGTGAGCAGAGTTAATCCACTCCTGTCGGCTTTCCCCAGAAACCAGGACATTGCAAAAATCTATCAGGTCTGGTTTGAAACTCCAAATGTTCCATATATCTCACTGACCACTTCTATTAGAGAAGCGCCTATACATTCCTTTTGCTTTAGGGACTCTGAACAGAGCAAAAAAGACAGTTTTAGAGGCCCCAGAAGTTGAAGTGGTACTTTACAGGTAACTCCTCCTCCACAGCAAGGCTTTTTCTTTGTCCCTGGCTAGTCCTGCTCAGTGCCAGCACAGTGGTTTGCAAGAGCACACATCTATCTAAAACCAGCAAGCTGATCTAGGTAAAAAATAAGGCAAAAAATATGTTGACTTAAAATATGAATCATTTAATATAACCAGTTTAGCTCCATGGCCACCATGCCAGAGAAAACAACAAGGAGGTGGCATGAGATGTGGAACAAATGAGAGAGATGGTGAAGAGCAACCAACCTTTTTTACAGGGGAAATCAAAGGCAATAACAAAAGCATTAAGGTCTAAAAGAAACTCATGCAATGATCAAAAAAACTAAAATCAAGGCCTAATGTCATGTGCTCTGTAGGATAAAAACCCCTGCATTTTTGGGTTTCCATAAGTCTACAGATCCAAGGATCTTTATTTTTCAGTCTTCACAAAGAAGTTGCTAAATGGCTGTGAACTGCTCAGCAGTTACAGCAGCATGACCTCCAGCCTCCAGGATCCTCTGACAGAACCAGGAAAAGAAGACTGGAAGGGGGAAAGAATAGCTCAACACACTAGACACAAATGTACACTGAGGAGATGCCAGCATTGCTGGTGTGCTCAAGGCATTTGGCAACCGAAAACAATTTCTTGCACACAAATACTTCATATCCTTGCATTATTCAGTTCTTTCTTGGCCCTAAGCCACACCCGCCCCGCTAAAAGTTGTCTCTTTTTTAGTCAAAAATGAACTCCAGTTGCCTTGAAGAAACAAACAGCAGACAAATGCCCCCACGCTATGGAAACCAGTGAATGCACAATAGGCTTCCCAGCAGGACTCATCCGAGGAATGTATGCAAAATTAGCATTTCTAAACCTTATATTCATGTTTGTTACAAAGCAAGAGTTTGGAAGCTGACACAGGAGTCACAGGAGCAGCACACTCCAGCTTAGCTGCAGTAAGTAGTAAACCAACAAAATTTTATATCAACACAATATGGCTATTTATAAAAGAAACAACCTGACAGTCTGGATACAGAGCATAGCACTGCCTACTCAAAAGAGCAATGCTAAGTAGTGGTGACTGGACAAAAATGTGTGTATGGCCAAAGCTTAAAGGTCTGGGGATCTTAGACTTTGTTCTTCAGCAGAGCAGAGGAACTGCTGCACAGGCTGACTTCCTCTGGGCTTGAGACTTCAGTGTGGATCCTACAATATTAATGAGTAATATCCTCACACTGTAGCCTGCTTGTCTTTTCCATTAGACCCTACATTATTGAAATACATATAAACTCTTTGAGTTCTTTGCTTTTCAGTTAACTGAGGCTGATAAGGGTTTGCCAGTCCACGTGTACCTGTGCATTAAGATGCACACAGGCAGGGCAGATCCCACCACCAAAATGAGACTTGCTTCAGATGGTTTTCATTTCAGCCCACCTGACCTGAATCAAACTAAAGATGTACTTTAAGCAAAAGCTACACTTACGCAATAGCTGACTCCACCAGCTGGTTACCTTGCGGTCTTTTCATGGGTTTTAGTATGACAACAGCAGAGTGAATACAAGTAACTACTTTGTATTTATTTTTAAAAGAAACACTCAGCACAGACAGCTCTTCCTGATCAATATTCCTGTGCCATTTTAAAATACATTAATCTAGCACACAGTTTATCAAACAAAAAAACCAGCATACTAACATGCTGCTTCTTGATATTGTCCTAACAATTCAGGAATTGTTAGGAATTCACCTATTTATTATTTTTCCATATTTATTACATGCATTTTAGGCATCCAGTGAAAAAAATAACTATTTCCACAAACTGAATTCCATCATATAGCAAAATACTTCATGACTATTATATGAGATTAAAGTATTTGAAATACTCCAGACAAGCAATTTATTTCCTCCAAACAGGGTGGAAGGGCACTCAGCAGAGGAGGCTCACATTGAAGTTTTGTGTCAAGTTGCTGCCAGGAGGTGTTAAATGAAGACAAAGCACTTAGGGTTTTTGTTCCAATTTCACCCTCAGCAATGCAAATGAAGCTTTTATAGATGCATATTTAAAGTACTGTTTTATTGGAGATTTTGGTGTATATTTTGATCACTTTGCAGGCCAAATTCCACATGCAGAAGTTTAAAATTATATGTTTAAACACACGCATGCACGTGTGTGAAAATGAAGTAGACAGCAACTTCATTTATGCCCATCAGCCTTGTTTTCATAAGCAGCTTTTCAAACAACTTGATCTCCAAGAGCACATTAAATCAAATAATGACCATGGCCCTGCACTGATGGCAGCAGAGCTCAGCCAGCTTCCACAATGTGAGTCAGCAATTGTTCTGTGATATCTTTAATTTGGTACAAGCTAAATCCTCTTAACAGTGCCTGCTGCAATCCAAAAGGTCAAACAGGAAAGTGGCAGAAAATCAATACTGACAGCTTCTGTCACCCTCCACAATCTATATAGTTCTTTCTAAGCCAAATTGCTTCTTTCTAATCTTTCTAATATTTGGCTGCTCAAGTCTCTCATGGAACATTAAAAAAAAAAAATAGGGAAGGGTGGGGGGAAAAGAAAAAAATAAGAAGAAATAATTACTTCCCTGAAGAGAAAGTTGTAATTTTAGCATCAAAAAATAAGAACAAAGATGGTTTTTTGCTGGGGTTTGTGCAGATCCTGTAGTGATCAAAGTTGCATTTTCATATAGAGACTGTCCAAAGCCCCAGCAAGATGACTGACTGCACTCCTGTATCAGCCACAACATTTTTGAGGTGGGTTAACCCAAAATTTGAAAGCCAGGCTAATACCAGTTGGGCCTATTTGATTTTCTTACGCCTCTTTAGAAAGTACACTTCATCTATTTACAAGCTTATAAGGGTTATTATGAAAAAACAGTGAAATTAAAATGCCAGAAGGCTTTAGATCAAGCTTTAAAAATTGGCTTTCATGCCTGCTGTACTTCTAATTATGAATAAATACCAGCACTAGTAATCAATACATGCAACCTGGAGAAAAACACTAATTTTTCAAGTAAGAGATTTTAATACAAAGAAAAGAAAATGTCATTTTAATCTAAACCAGATTAATAAATTAGTCATCCCTTTAAAGTTGATATGAAAATTTAACAGGTGCTGCAGCTGTTAGCAATCTTGTCTTTTTAAAAACGCCTTAACAATAATAGCAGAAAAATAGAGATTTTAGCAGACAGTGAATGACAATTTGTCTCCTCAAAAAGAAGGCTGAAAACTCATGGAAAAGAATCAATGCTCAGCAGTATCCTGCGTTTATTTGGACTCTTTCCTTGAGAATGAGAGACACAGCTGTTGATGATAATAATTTTTTTTTCCTGCATCCTGAATTTGTGAGGCTTTTGAAACATTTTTTCATTACTGTGTCCCCACCACCTTAAAACTGGGCTTTTCCAGCTCAGTAATCACAAATGAGCAGGTGATGCAGAGAAGCTGTGATGGTGGTCATCACTTCAGGTTTCTAAAATAATTCTGTTCAATCTTTTTGAGAAAGCTGCTGAGGTATCGATTTTTGTCTTTATTAAAAGACAGCCCCTTTCTTTGGCCAACTCAATCCAGCACCTCTCTGCCTGGAAATACAAACCTACAGCAGTGGCTGACACGAAGAGCAAGCCCAGCATCTCACCCCACAACCAGAGATGATCTCCAAAAACCAGCTCTAGGTGACAACACCTTTCTGACCGGACAGGAAGGTGGGATTTCACCTGGTGTAAGGCAGGCAAAGCCACAGCATCACAGGGATGAGTTATGTATTTTCCTTGGCTGGCTTCCTTTAGGAATTATCAAGTTCTAACTATGGGAGACTCCCCTTTAAAGATTATGTTGATGGTACATATACATTCTCTCCATAGAGGCTGCTTCCTTTATGGGAATTCCTTGCCAAGGGAGGTGTATATGAAATTCCTGCTGTGAAAAACAGCTCCTGAAAAAGTGGTAGGAAGAGACAGAAGTTTTCACTCCTTTCTCTTTCTGAGGCCAGTGTTTGGCTTCAGCTTTAAATGGCAATTCAGCTACTGAACATACAGTTTTTAATCTTCACCTTGCACACTTAATTTTAAAGGCAATGAGAACAGAACAATTTCACAGAAATTCGCTGACCTTTTAAAAAACTTCCCTACACCATTTTCTCTCATAAATTGGTAAGATATTTACTAGCATGAGGCTTTTACTTTTTCCATTAACAAATACTTTTTCCCCTCCCTACCTGATTCTAATCATAGTACTCTTCATTTCATATAAATAATTGTTAAATAAAGCATTTTTAAATAGACTTTAAAAGTAACAGAGTCACAAAGAGAAGTAGTAGACAGAACGGTTCAACAGTAAAGCAAAAATGCAATTTCTTAATATTTAAATGCCTGCTGCATAATCTCAGAGCTCCCTGGCACCAGTATTAGTTACTTCAGTTTTTATTTTGGGCAGCTGACCACATCAGAAGGACAGGCAATAATGTTCTGGGAAAAAAAAAAAAATAGACAACACTTCTGTCCTACAGAACATGACATTTTGCTCCTCACTTCAAATATTTTTTTTCTTATATTGAGAAGGTTCTGCTGCAGGTTTTTTATTATTTTGACTACAGTAATATTTATTATGATTTATTATTATGTTATGGTTTGGGTTCCTATCTCTGGAACAGTAAAATAATATTTCCCAAAAAATCACTGATTATATAATGATGACAAAACTTTAGACTTTCCAGTCTTATTCCTTCTCCAAAAGCGACACAGATACAAGATTTTGTACGTGTAGATACACATTTGTACTTCTCATTTTGCATTTTGGCGTTCCAACACCAGGTCGAGTTTGGGGGAAGCATTTTTGAACAGAGGATCGTGGCAGGCACGTTGGCATTCATTAATGTCAGAAGAAAGCTGACAACTTTCCTGCAGCCCTCGCACACATTAACGAGCATCCCACCAGCTCTGCTGCTGGCACAGGAGCACCACAAGGCAAAGCCATGCTGTTCTACCTATTTTTTTATTTTTCTTTTTTCCAGCCAGAGGGGAGTAGCTCTTAATCCACTGCTGAAGGTATTGACTTTACATGAGCAGAAGAAAGGTGACACTAGCATCGTCTGTGGGCAAGATCAATGGGAAGGTGAAGAAGTCAAACAATCCCACCTAAATTACAAGGGAGCCACATTAATGCCACTGTGAAATCAGATAATGGGAGAAAACGTGATGTGCTGGGCCAGCACTTAACTTCACTAACCAATTTAAACCCATGCTCTCCAGATCTGATTATCCACATAACTGTTTGGGATTTATATTTCTGTAAATGCCGTTACAGAGAAAGGTGTACTGGATCTCTCCAGCTCTACGTAATTAAAAGCAAACATTGATCATTTGACTGGCAGAAGCCAGAACCTCTATGAAACACAACTTCATTGAGCAATAAATTCGACTGCAAATTTACTAATTATTTTAAGATTAAAGCATGTTGCATTACACATGCGGAGCTGCATGCTCTGACCGCCAGCAGAAAGTATTCATTACAAAAGCAGTCATGCCTCAGTGACAGCAATTATCATCTCATACTTGTTAAATGCCACACAAAATGAGACTTGCTTCAGATGGTTTCATTTCAGCCCACCTGACCTGAATCAAACTAGAGATGTGCTGCAAAAGCTACACTTGTGTAATAGCTGACTCCACCAGTTGATTACTGTGTGGTCTTTTCATGGGTTTTAGTAAGAAAACAGCAGAGTGAATACAAATAACTTTAGTTTTATCTTTGTTTTAAAAAAGAAATCACCCATGCCTGCATTCATCACAGAAAAGCAATTTTACAGATTTCCTTTCAGCAGATGTAGCTTAACATCATTTTAAAGACTGCACTTCAGCTTGGATTTACTCCAGGTTTATAATACTGAATTACATATATTAGCAACAGATGATTATATGTGATACACTGTGGATGAACAGATTTCCTTATTTAAAATATGTAAATACAAACTGTAAAGAGTACCTGGAAAAACGGTTTGAACCTGCATTTGGCATAACAGTAATCAAGCCTCCTGCATTCATGCAATGGCTCCCAACAGGTCCCTGCCATTGGATTTAGCTATTTCAGTTACAGGTGGCAAAAAGCGTCTTCCTACAGCATTGCAGGAGGCTCAGAGGATTGCCATGCTTTGGGACATCAGTCACTTCTTCTGTCAAGGTTCTAAAAGAGCCCCAAGCATGCTGCAGCTCTCTTACAACAGAAAAGAAGTGTGAATGAAAGGCTGAGGAGCTGCCAAAGCCTACCAAGAAAACAGCATTTACCTTTCCACTAATTAAAGCACAGAAAGAGCTGCCTTCCCACAGCCTGTGCCTGTACAGGGCTGCACTCTCAGGCAGCTTTTCTGAAACACAAACCAACAGAATGAAGGAGGTCTCCTGGCAGTCTTTCTTCCCTCATTTCACACGTGTTTCTAAAGCCCATTGAGGCTGATTTTTCCCTGCCATTTATACCCAGGTAACGGGGGAGAACTAAGGGCTGTTCTCTCAGCCACCTCTTATTCCAATTGTTTGGCAGAGCACAGATTCAGTCCATTTTTAATAGCAGAGAAAAGCTCCTCAGTAAAAGAGAACAGGCTGAGTTAGGGAAAGAAAAGTGCTGATGAACTACAGATACTAACTTTCTTTAGCATATAAATCACAGATTTGATCAGGACTGATAAAATCAGTAATACATCAAAGCAAAAACTCCCTCTACACTCTCCATCAGCAGGATCTGTTGAATTACCAAACTTACAGTGTTTGCATTTTCTTCTCAGCTCTGCATATATGAAATTCTGTTTAGGAGTTTGCATGGCTTTTATGTTGGAAAGCAATTTTTTTTCCTAAACTATAGAATCCAACCTGTTAGAACCAGATGGCTCAGGGAAGGTTGAGACCTTTAAGTAAGTTAGCAAAGATGTGAAAAGCTCAGTCTCAAGGAGCTACAGATCACATCCCCATTTTCAACAGCAATTTTTTGCTCATTTCTTTGTCAATATATGAAGGAGGTATCTGGAGCAAAACATTTGATTTCTACAAGACTGCCCAGCCCTAATATACAAACAGCCTTTTGGTCAATATTAGTCTCATGCAAAAAATGCTCATAAAAACAGTAGGCAAGACAAGACTTAGTGAGTTTAGCTTTGACCTTAAAACCCTAAGATTCAATTTGCAGCCCCTTTTTATTGTTAAAAATGTGATATTACATATTTGGGGCAAGAGCTGTCGTTTTGGGAGCTTTAACATTATATCCAAATGTAGCACCAGACAAAAGTTGTAACAACTGACATTGTTCAGCAGATTTCTGTGTGTAGAGCTCCCACAGGATCATGGAACTCGCTCAACAGTCTATTTGAAGTGATGTAACTGTCTTGAAATGCTGATATTTTTCTGAAACACTTCTGCAAAAGTATTTTGTGTTTCCACGGACGTATTGAATGCTTGCATTACTGCATCACCAACATTTCTTCCCAAAAACTCGTTAAAATAACTCTATTCTAAACCAGTGAATTCAGCCAATAAATGGCAGAGCTCTGCAATCCATGCCCCCAACAGCTCTGCCTGGTCTGGAGGTTGAGATCAGTCATCAGCTGGCTCAAAACTTAACTCCTCACCAATATTTTTCTCCCTGTTCCCCTGACACCACGTGTGTCTTTGACACCTGCAAGGAAACCAGGAGATTTGATATTAAATGACAATATAGCTAGAAATTGGTGAGACAGGCAATTCAGATCTGACCATGCTGATGTCTCACTCCATCTGAGGTGTTTGACCTCAGCAAGAAACGAGCTGGCAGGCCACTGTCTTTAACAATGGCAGTGATGAAATGAGGAGGAGCTGCTGCTCCAAAACATGACCTGGGGTCAAGTGCAGTGCAAGAAAGTGATGCACATAATCAGCTTGGACCATTTGCCTCAGACAGCCACAGTGGCCTTTCAGAAACTACTGCTGACCTCAGACATTTATTCAGTATTTGTATTTCGAGGCTGAGCAGGCATCTTGAAAGCTCCATCTAAAGGAATAGTTCACTGAAAGAACATTTGTTACTCCAAAGCAAACGGGGTTTGAGAAGCTTCATGACTATCAAATTACAGCTGACAGAGCCAAAGTTGAGAAGATAATATTAACTGGCAAAAGGAATTGGATAATTTGTTGCCTCTTTTCTTTCTCCCTTATCCCAACACTTCTAAGAAGCACCACCACATGGAGTAAAGGCAAAAAAATAGTGCAGGAGATGCTGCGATTCCATTCCATCTGCCTGAGAATCAGAATGGCACTGCAAGTCAACAGGCCTCAACATACAATAGGATTCCTACAAATGAGTCCTCAAAAGGCACTGAGGAACCCAGAGACACAGAGCCCTCAGACACCCATCCACCAACACACCAGCCACCCTTCTCTCAACCATCAACTTGGAGCTGAATTGGAACCTTTTCTCAGTAAATTTATCAATTCCTATAACCAAACAGGCCATACCAGCAAAGCTCTGTCTTTTATTGCCACTGCAGCACTGCCTGTTGTTTCCCAAGCAACTTCCACCTTTTTACTCTGCCTTCATTTCACAGGAACAGAAAGGTAACCCTGCTGCCTTTAACAGTTTATGTCATTTTCTAGGCACATAGAAAATAACAAAAACAAATAACAACAATAATTAGTTGTTATTGAACAACTAATACAAATGAAGACTGAAACTAATGAGAACAACATAAACACGGCACAATTTAGAATGAGAAAATGGTTTGGGTTGGAAGGGACCTTAAAGGATTATCTCTTCCACTATACCAGTTTTTTGAAACCTGGAGTTTCTTCTTCCTTCCTTCCAAAGAAGATGGGCAATTTTTTTTTTGCTATTTGCTTCTGAATAATTATAATTTTCACATGATTTTTGTATTAGAATGAAGCTTCCTATCAGCTGAGAGATAAAGGGACAGTTTTATCTCTGACAGCTACTCACAGAAGCTGCAAATTAGCTTTCTTAAATGGATGTCATGTGGCAAATGCTGAAGTTCGTTGTGGGCTGACTTTGTCTGATATTGTAGAAGAAAAGTCTGCTCCTTCAGTCACTTCTTTAATGACAATATTTTGCACTTATATATTGATGTAACAAGGGAATGGCAGTGAGGTCCATCTGCTGGGACCAAGACTGTACAAACACATAGAAAGGACAAGTTTGCCTTCAAGAGTAAGAAACCACAGAGTTTCCAGGAAAAGAAGTTTTTGTTTATGTTACAAATATCTTATTAGCTCCAGATAAGAACATGAGTTTTCTGAACATGTGCTTGAATTAATTATGGTGGCGTATCACAGTAGGGAGAGTATCCAGAATAATTTGTGTGCATGAGTGGGTATATTAATAACTTTTATACATATGTGCTAACTAGTTCTAAATAGAGACAACCCAAAATTAAATAATAAATTCACAGGAGGGCAAAAATCTTCTACACAAAAGGGAATATGTGTTAGTACATCAAATTTCCTTGTAGGAAACGTACAACTAATAATTACAACAATTCTACTAGAAAGTCTTGCAGGGAAAAGAAATGCCTTTAGTGAAAAGAATAGTATCTCAATTATAGAAAAGGATAAAAGGGATGGAAGGAAGGAAATAGATATTCCATAATCTGTAGGATCCCTAATTGTATTTTCATCCCAGATCAAGCTACAGGCAAGCAGGGAGACCTGAAACAATGTGACACCATATATTTCCCTACTGGACAGTGTGCCTGAATTTCCCAGGGCACGTGTAACTCTAATGACATTGGTAATAGCTGTGATAATTAATGCAGTATCAGCGTCCATTCTTTGAGCAAACACTTGACAAACCCATGGATGTATCCACACCACCACTGCCAGCAGCTTCCAATGGCCAGATGGAAGGAGGGAGAACGTGCAGACACTTTCAACAGATGAAAACTACATTCTCTTCAACAAATTAACCTGAGAAGAGGACATGGGATACATGTCCTTCAACTCAGACCTTTTACCAAGAAGTACACACTCATCTTAATAAACCACATTGTGACATAACAAGAATTACCAGTCAGAAGGAAAAAAAAAAAATTAGTGAATGTCTCAGTCACATTTCTCAATGCTCTAATCTCCATAAAATTAGATTTGAGAAAAAGGAGATCAAGTTTACATTTTTTTCCTCAGATTTTTTTATACGTAGGAGAATTTGCAATGGATGACATCCACAGACTGCAGAAATATGCTCAATAAATTATTTCAGTGTTTGCAGCTAAATTTTCTGCAACTTTTTTTTAATCCAGAAACACAACAGGTAAGCAAGAAAGACTGACTGCCCTCCCGTTCTTAACCAAAACTGACTCTGAATGGCACCTTGAAAATTCTTTGTGCAGGTTCATTGAATGCAGAGCCATCAGGTATTGTGTGTGGTGAAGTCACC
This sequence comes from Sterrhoptilus dennistouni, assembly GCA_013397095.1. NCBI lineage: Eukaryota > Metazoa > Chordata > Aves > Passeriformes > Zosteropidae > Sterrhoptilus > Sterrhoptilus dennistouni. The sequence continues at coordinate 301,667 of VWZU01004631.1, forward strand.
ACATCCCAAGTGAGTCTTGGTGGGCTCTGCATCATCAGCCTTATATTATGCCTGGTGTAGGACAAGGAAAGAAAAAAATCCCAGTTTTAAAGAAATGGGGACAAACAATAGAAAGACAAAGTAAATACACTTTATGGTATTCAGAGAAATTAGCTTTCTTTCCTCATTCTTCACTTTTATGGAGACAACACACCATTTAGAGTAAATTTGCTCTTCGAAACAAATTGGTGAAGGTTTGCTTTTCTGTCTTTTTCTTCCACTTTCCAAATTTACATTTTCATTGCCTGCTTTATGTAGTTACTGTAGCAGTGCTGCAATTTACTGTTTTATCCGGGAATCACATTCCAGTCTTTTCACGGCCAAGTCTATAATAGTATGATAATCAAGGATCAAGTTGCTCCTTACAAAAATATAAACCTGAAGTAAGTTCAGCTGAGTTTTTCCAGCTTTACTCCCATGGGAAATTAGACTTTGAGACCTGACCCTAAGTATTCTAGACACTGGTTTTGGCAATATCAGTTCATTTTAATCTGATTTCCCAAGAGCAGAGCAGTGTCAATAACACAATTAGAGCTACCAAGTCATGTCAATATGCATTGTTGGAAGTTCTTCATAAAAACATTTTTAAGCTATATGGACAGGGAGGCAGCTGCATTTCTAATAAAATATTTTATATTCAAAGACTAAAGTCTTATTGAACAACAAATGCATAATTTACTCCACAGGAAAAATGGCCTTTTAGGGTACCTTGAAAACACCATTCTCTCCACTCCCACCTCCCTTTCTTTCACTCTCTGCAAAATACTGAGCAATTAAGTAGGTTGCTATATTTGGTATGCCCAAACTTCACAGGTTGATAGCATAATGATGTTAATAACCACTTTAAATGTAACATAGTGACAAGTTGACACCCGAGGTTTGCATCCTGCAATTTGATTTTTCCAGAATTCTGTTATGCCTTAGGAATAGCAATATGATTAGGAATAATTTCTTGTTAGTGCTTCTTACTTTTAACTCTTCCCCCCCCTTCTTTTTTCTCCCATTATAAACATTGAAAATGTACTAAGTACAGGCTCCCTGGTAGGTTCCAAAAGTTGGCTCCTGGTTCTACCTTTATGAAAAGGAATGAACTAACATTACTAAAAGCATTCAAATCAGAGGCAGCTTTACCCTTTGTGAAAAAATGAACGTTAATACACGTTCACACCATCAGTATTATAATATTTCAGCACCGAGTAACACCAATAAGCATTTCAAAAAGCACTTGCAGAGTTTGTCTGCACCGACAACAGCCAAGACCCACAGCTCAGAAAGAATTAATGTGTCCCTTTGCCCTCACAAGAACATGGAGCAAAATATTCTTGAGTGCTCCAGGCAGTGTGAAAGCTCCAGTGCTCAGCAGCCCAGAGACAGGAGCTGGACTCACTCACACAGAGGGTGGCCTCGTTTCTTGGTCAGGAAAAAGGTAAAGTGACAGGGGAGATGTGGAATGGGGCTTATCTGTCTGGGATACTTGGGATAAATACCAATCTCACGTCAGATGCTGCGTGTTGCCACAGCTATGAGAGACATATTTGATGTACCATTTTTCACTTTGATATTTTATACAGCATTTCTCCCAGGTTTCAGGCATTTTGATCCATCCTTGTGTTTTGACACTGGCTCTCCAAGTTCTCTATACACACTGAAAGTAACTTTAATTGGAAGTGCAGTATACAGAGAGTTGGTGTTTAGCACAGTTTCCATGATCTGCATCGAAATTCACAAAGTGTTTCACTCCTGCCTTTCAGATGAAAATGGGTGTAATAAATTCCATTTAAAAATTCACATGGAAACCACAGAGTCACCAAAAAACAGTACATAAACATCCACATTTGACATATTCCTGCCTCTGTACAATGTTTTAGGAGTTCTTAAAGCCCACACTCTTTATATTATCAATGTGAACACGTGTAATTCTGTTTGCTTGAGTCAAGTTAAAGGGAGCACTTTGGAGTGACTGAGCACCATTTCATGAAATATCTGGTTTGCTATGATTATATATAATACATTTATGACAAAGAATACTCATCTACTTTTCAAGGCAGGTAAATCTTCATTGAATTTACAATGTCAGCCTTCCTTACATACAAGATCACTGCAATTTCAGGACTGCATCATAAATAATGCAGCAAATTCAGAAGGAATACAAATGATACACATAGGAAGCATTTTTCCATCACCCTGACTTCATCATCCTTCAAGAACTTTAAAATGTAGATAAGAAATTCTCAGTAATTTACAAGAAGCAGTTTATGGGAAACATTTAAGGTCTTTAACCACAGAATATCTGCCCCTGTTTTTCTGCATCTGATCTTGAACTAATTACACCTCTGCTTATGCCACAAGTTTTCTGGAAGATGCAGAGAAGTCATAAAAAGTACTTAGAAAGTACTTTAATGCTATTTTCATGTTCTAATGGTGATTAACCAAGGCTGTTTTATATGCAGCATATACTCTGAGAAATCAGTAAAACTCACATTCATTCAAAGCACATTGGGCAAACAGCAGCCTACAAAAAGTAGCATTTGCTGGTTGCATATGATGAAACAGCCCTTCCAGTTTAAACAGTCTGCTTTCTCATTCATGTTTTACATTCTCAAACACCCTTCTTGGCATTTTACTGCTGTATTGGAAATAATAAGGCATAGTACTTATGGTCAGGCATTAATCATTGCCTTTAAACTGTGTGTAATGAACAGCTTTCCTCTCTGCCTTGAGGAAAAACTCACTATTTTTTTTGAAGACATAATGGGATTCAGTTGCCTTAGCAAGCCTAGAGATGAAGCAGTATTTTTGATTCTCTAGGGTGTCTGTAACTTGACAGGTCCTACAGAACACCCACACATTTCTGGAGCAGTAGCTGCTGGCCAGACAAAAAATATTTTAGAGCATTGAATACGTTAGATTTTCTATTTATAGACAGCTAAGTCCACCCACCTTGTTAATTTTCACTTTGGAAGTCCATTACAAATATTTCTGCCAACCCACAAATGTTCTGCTTGACCTACCAGCACTAAAAAAATCTGGAAGACACCACTTGTCTCAAAATAAGAATTGTAGAGCTATGTCCTGATACCTCTTACAAATGGGGTTATTTTATTTAAACAGCCTGCTGAGCATAGATGAATTTTTCCTGAGACTAGTAAAGCCTCTAACTAGTAAATTCCTGGTCTTGCCTGGGGAAAATATCTAATATCTCATTTTAAATTTTTGCTTGTATACAATATCCACTTACATTTTGCAACAAATATACTAATGCACATATACAGAAAAAATTTGCAGGTGATCCTTATCAAAGTCTTCTGTCATTTATTTTGTATAATATTTATCTTGGCTTACGAATGCAATAATAACCACCTCCAACATCTTAATAAACACCTCCAGCATCTTTCTAACTGGTGAAATCTCAAGTATCAACTCACGTCCATGTTTTTAACTCAGAACTGCAAGTCTTGGCAGCTAAATGAATTTAAAATTTTTGCAGTAGTATTACTTGTAAAGGCATATTGCTTTGTGTTTAAAATATGAGTTATGCAATGCTTGCCCTGCTCAGTGATGCTGCTCTGCAAAGACTTGACTGACTGACCCAAACTTCCCTCTCAGTCCACCCCTTGTTCCTCAGGCAGAAGGCAGGTGCTCATCCCAGTTTCATGGAACAATATACCCTCTTCCACCTATTCCCTCTGCATTTCAGAACATCAGGGTCAAGTATCCACACTTCAAATTCCCTTTTTTTTTTTCCTCAGCCGCAATTTTTAACTGTTTCCTATTCAATGAGACACAGGCTAAAATTATCAGCTCAAATAACACTTTCTGTTTGTGTAAGTAATTCAGCTAAACACTTGACATTGATTTCTCACCGGCTGTTTAAGTGCCACAGGGAAAAACTACAGAGTATTGAAATGCTAAATCCAATCTATATCCACTTCAAGGACAGTGACTCTATTATCTATGTAGTCAGTAAAATCTGTTTTCCGAATTCTTTTGAATGCTTTGAACACTCTCCTCCGCCCCCACAAATAATACTGCAGGTATAGTATCAAACACAGGTGTGTATAAAAAAGAGCCTGCAGGTATCAGAGAGAACTGGGGCTGGGAGGACAAGCCTGAGTGGCAGCTCAGTCAGGAGAGTGGCATTTCTGTGCTTTGTTAACTAAAAAAGTTAGCTGGAAACTAAATAGGAGACAATCGTGTATCCTGTAATCTCAGGAATCACTGAGATTCCACTGTTGGTCCTGTAAAAAGTGCAATATACAAAACCTTCTCATTTCAGACAGACTAGAATCATAGAATGGCCTGAGCTGGAAGAAACCTTAAAACTCATCTCGTTCCATGAACAAGGACACCTTCCATTATCCCAGGTTGCTCCAAGCCCTGTCCAGCCTGACTTTGAACAGCCGCAGGGATGGGGCAGCCACTGCTGCTCTGCCAGGGCCTCAGCACCCTCACAGCCAAGAATTTCTCCCCAATATCCCATCTAACCTTGACTTCTTTCAGTTTGAATCCATTCCCTCTTGTCCTACCACTACAGACTTGTAAATACTCTCTTGTAGCCCCTTCAGGTACTGCAAGGCCACAGTGAGGTCATCCCAAAACTCCCCTTTTCCAGCCTGAACAAAAGGTATTTAAAGGCACAACTCTCCAGCTGAAAAGCAAAGATCTTTATTTCTGTCCTCAACCAGAAGCACACTGTATCTGCTGATGCTCAAAAGACACCTGCCATCGCATTAAAATATAATCATAAGTCTGCTACAGATGAAGGATGAAGCAGCCTTTCACTCCAACTCTCAAAACCAAAGCAGAGGAGATATAAAGTGGAACACCCAGAGCACATGGTGAGAGGCAGGGTTTGGCAGTGAAAACAAGATGCAAAGCCTTGCAACCAAAGTGAAATGTTACAGGGATACAGAGCATAAATCAGAGCTCACAAACAACAAGGGCTGAATTTCATCTTGGTCATCTGGCTCCAGCACACTGAATTCATTGCAACCTATTCAGGGTCACATCACTGTTTAATAGCAAGAGACTGTGGCTATAGATGTGGTGTAGATCAGCACCCAACTGCTAAGGACCCCTGGGACTGACCCCTGCCCTGCTGGGCACCCATCTCACTCAGATTACTCATGGGGGTGCCACCATTTCCTTGGTGGCAGGATCAGATCCACATGGGCTGGTCTTTGTTCAAAAAGAAACCTCATAACAACACAGATTAGAATACTCTAGGCTGCAGGTATAATTATTATTTCAAAAGGTTACAAAAGGAAATATATTTAGCCTTGCTTAGCAGGGAGCATGCAGTTCATCTTCTTGCAGCTGTGGACAAACACATTCAGCATATCTGGCAGCCACTGTCTTATCAACAATGCCTCTACATCAATAAGAGAAATTACCATACAGAGCAAAGAAAACATTACAAGTAATAGATTCACCAATTAATTTCTTCCATGGCTACAACCTTGCTTATCTGAGTATGGCACAGGGAAATGTCTCTGAGTCATGGAAGCTTGAGCTTCAGCTGCTTGGGGAGGACAGAGCTAAAGAAAATTATCTACACAAAAAACAATCAATAAGAAGCAAGGGCTGCACACTCTTCACAGGAATTTATTTTCACCTGTGTGGCCATAAATCTCCAAACCACACCCCAATGGTTACAACTCCAGAGTAGCACAGCAGAAAGCCTCTTGTTTGCATCACCCGATCACAGACTAATAAAGGAGGGAGGAAATCACTGTGCATTGCAATATCTCTTGTTCTGCTCCTCATCTTTAATTTTGAGGATTTAGAATTACTCAGGAATTAAAAGAAGCCACCATCCCCCCCAAAGACTGGGCCATTCCCCCAAGCCTGGATTGGGGGAAAAAATATGCACAAGAGGAAATTTTGTTTGCTTTGCTGTGGAAAGCTGATTAATTTGTTAAGACTTGAGGCCTTAAAACTCAGCCTCACAAAGAAACTGTATGGATAAAAAGAAGCATACTTTTATAGTTTATTAAATACTTCAATTATAATGCTATGCCAAGCAAAGAATCATATTAGGCAATTCTAAATACAGATACAGAATCTAGATGACAATTTCAGGTTCTAACTTTTAAGGTGAGAGTTGCATCAAGGGCTTAACTATATTTTGAAGTAAAATTCCAAGGATTTTATGAATCCTAGATTACACTGTGTTTATGCTTTGAAGAAAAAAAAAAAACACCTCTTTTACCAAATCCTGCCTTCTAGTATGTAACATGCTTTCATTAGATGATTTCTTTTAACAAAACCTCAGTATCTTCATAACAAACATAAAGGGATTTTTCAGTGTCCAACTGTTGTCCAGCATTACATTTCACTGAATCACACCCACGTTTATTTAGTGTTACTTACAGATCTCAAAAAGTATATAACTGAAACTAGCTAAACCAGAACATGATTCAGAGTCAACATCAATAAATGGATCTACGTTCTGAGGGTTGAGAATAACATTTTCTCTCTTCAGAAAAATTGTGTTTGAGGCAGCACAAGCAGATGATATTTCAGAAAAAAAAAAGAGAAGAAAAAGCAGAAGTCTCTTGCACTGATGAGGAGTTAAAGTCAATGTTCCCTTCCTCTTACTGACTGCAATGATCTGCTTCACCTACTCTTCATACGCTGTTTATGCCAGCACAAATCAAACCTGTCTGGCTCCTAGGCACCAGGAGAACATGGATGAAGGCAAGTAGCACCAGCCAAATAAATCTAAATGCCAGGAAACAGTAGAGAGGAAATTCATCATCTTTCATATGTCACTTTCCTTAAAGGTCTTAACAGGCTCATCTCTAATGTGTATTTTTATATATAGTCATATCTGAGCTATTTTACATGAGACACTTGCAGACAAGGTGGGCCTAGACCAACAACTATGCTTTCATAGCCTCAGCACTCTGCAGGAGGAAAAGCCTACCCACAGAACAAATGTGTATTTCATTACATCCTCAAAACTGCAGTTAACTCACAGGACAAAAGATCCTTCAGTAGATCAGCATTGCTGTGGTGGGCATGTGCCTTTGAGGTGGGCACTGCAGAGTCTCTACTGTAAAAGCTACAGACCACAGCTGGGACCAGAAGAAAATTAACACTGCTCAGGCAGACCCTATTTCATCTATTTAGAGGGTAGAAAACTAAAAGCAACACTCCTAGAAATTCTCTGGGAAGCCCTTCCTTTTCCCCAGATGTGTGAAAGTAGAGTAGAGACCAGCCAAAACCAAAGCAATCCATACAGTGAAAAAATGAGATATTATTAAAAAGGCAAATTAGTTCAGGTTCCAAATACTCAGGCACAATGAAATTACAGAGGCAAATAGGAATAGGCAGTCAAAGAGAAGTACAATAACTGGGAACAGGAGAATGCCGAGAGAGAGGATGCCATTGCTCAAAAGGAAGAGGAGACAGGAAATAGATCCTTGGGATAAGGATTCTTGGGATAAGCAGTGCTGGCCATTCACTGTACACCACAATGAAATACCTTATATTCAGCACTGGGGTTCTCATGTTGTGTTTTTGCAAAGTTCTCTTCCTTCCCTCATGCAGAAAGTCAAAGGTCTTCAACCCTCTACAAAACAGAAAATTAAAGTATCTTTTCTGCTCTCTTTGTTCTGTTCTGATCAGCCTCCCAAACTGACCTGGCTTCCCTGCCTTTCCTCTTAACAGTATTAATAGAGAGAAACCCAAGAAACTTCCCTGAGCTGAGTTAGTGCCTGGGGAATTAGTATATTTAACATGAACAGTGCAGTGAGTTTAGCAAGTCTCCAGATAATTGCCTTCAGCAACGCTTCTAACTCCTCTCTCCCATGTCTATAACATTAAAAGCATAATTCGGTATTTTGATTTCTAAAACAGTATGATCCTTTATTCCCAGTTTCCAGACACACACACACACTTATAATCACTACACTCTACTGAAACAGATCCCCAAATTATAATGCCAGGTTTGTCTCTTTCAAAAAAAAAAAAAAAATACCCAGACAGCTATTAAAAATATACTAAAATAAAAGAGACAAAAAAAAAATTACACTTCAAACTTTGAGCACTGCATTTTTCATCTATCAGAGTACTTTATTCACTTTAGGAACACCTGCAATATCTTTTGCTCTATGTTGCACTTACACACACTAAACCTGATCATTTAGCACGATTATAATTTACTGCTGATTATAACCATCGCTAAATCAACTTAGAACATTACATTGTTTTGACAAAAGCTGATGCCTTTCTTTGCACGAACATCCCAATACCTCTGATAGATTTATTTTTGGAAACAATTTTTGGAAAATCTATAGTCTATTTTTATTCATACGGCCTTGTAAAATTACCTCCCTATCAGGCTGCCGAATTTTCCATACGTGAAATGCAGAAAAATATGTATTTTATTTAGGATTGCACCTGAGTTTGACCAGATTAACCTGTACTACAGTTACATAAGATTTGGAACTTCTAAACTGTATTTATTTGAAGATGCATTCACTTTTTTTTTTTTTTTGCATGACCAAGGTTTTAGTGGCACTCTAAAAGCTGCACATATATTTTATCTATTTTACAAGTCAATAATCTACATTGGCATTGACAAGCTTATTACCATGAATTGCAAAGTTAAATGAAAATATTTTTTTGGTTGTAATTGCAAATTCTGTGTGTTTTATATATTTTCTGAAAATTCTCTACTTATCTCCCAAATAAATTAAGGGAGAAGAGAACAAACACATCAGGACAGGCCAACGATACCTCTCATTTAACATCTTGTCACCAGTACTAAAAGATCTTTTCCAGGTCATTGAAACCATTTCATGAAAGATGCTGGAAAAACAAGCGTTTTCTAAGAAAATTTCTTTTTCCTCCCATCTAGGTTTTCTGTTTTAAAATTTATTTAAAGAAATGACAGGGTTACTCCCTTCCATTTTCACAATTCATCTTCTGTAATTGCAGATCTAAAGGCAGAGATACTGATTTTTCCTTAATCATGCTCTTGGCCTCAGTGGTGTTCTGTCATCCTGAATTACCCATGACTTCAAGCTCTTCTCACAGCTCTGGCTGTCATGTCCTTCAGTTTCAATGACTGTTCATCCACTGCTGCATTTGAACAATTTCACAAAAGCCCTAACTGCTGTAATTGGGGGGGAGAGTAGGAGCCCTCATTATTTATGGCAAGGGAACAGACTCCTCTGCACCTCTTGCCTTTAATAAAAAATTACACAAAAATCTTTTCACATCCAAAATCACTTTCAGACTATTCTCACCTTGCACACTTTATTAAAATGGATTCAAAACCTGTCAGCAAAAGCCTTTTAGAGAAATCAGGACTAAAAATGTAGTTAATGTTTCTACATAAATAAGCAATGGTATCAAGCTATACAGTTAAAGTTAGCACTGAAGTTTTACAGCAATCCCTGAAGTCCCTAAGTGTTAAAATTTGCAGAAATTTAAAAATCTAATGTCTTTCTGTTCATCTTAACTAGAGAATTATCATGGTTTTAATGGAAGTGTATCATCTTTTTGTAGTTCTTTGGCTCATTTGTTCTGAAAGAAATTCATAAAGTTATTAAAAATAATGTTTAAAACGTCATGAATCTCCACAGGGATATCCAGATCTTTTCCTGAATACTTTTTTACAGATGTATATGCCCACAGAATATTGTCTGAGGATAAAATACTGACTCCAGGATAAATTATTACCTCTAGATGAATTCTACCATGTAATGTTTATTTACTTAGACTTAAGAATTTGCATGCCAATAGATTATAAATGAAAAAAAAAGGCAATCTAAAAGAAACATGAAGTCAATTATTCAAAATTCATTATTCAAGCAACTACAGTGTGTTTAGATAAGCCCTATTTACAGCTCATTAAGGGCTGACCCGACTTCAAAAACTCCTGTGTTCTCCACTTCTGCATGAATCATTAATAAAATCCAATTGACATCAGGATGAGAAATGAGCTGTCTAAAGTGGTCTTTAGGTGATTTGTCTAATGGAGAACCTCCCCACACTCCCACAAAAGTTCTCCAGGAATACAGTGGGATTTCCCATAAAACTTGTGGGCAAGACGAATGCATGGAAATTTCCTACAACTTTGCTCAGCAACTCTTCATCAATCACAGCTGATAGAAATCTGGAATGCTTCCTTCTATTCTCTGCTCTGTCTTCAAGATCTGAATTCTCATAAGAACAGAAATTAATGTCTCCAGGATGCCCTAACAAACAACCAATATAAAAGAAAATACTCTGATCTACTTTTAATGAACCAACTCTTGGGAAGCAAAGCCAGTGATTTATCTAAGAAGAGATTGAAAAAATTGTAGTAGAACTCAGTTGTTAAATTTTATCTCCATATAAGCTAACTACAAATAGTTCTCTTTTAGCCTTTCTGTAGTTTGTTGTTTGTTTGTTTTTTTCCTAACAGTAGAGACTGAATAATTACTTCATCCTAGTTCCCATTTGTAGAAAGTACGACAGAGCACTTGACCATGCTGGGTGTTGTCCATGCACATTAACAGGCAGCCTCAAAGAAATCAACAACAGGACCCAGCTGGTCAATTGAAGAGAAACATACTATTGTATGAAAAGGCTAAAAAGATGATTTTGTTGTCACTACCATCCTGACACCCCTTCAGTCTTCACCTATGGCTCCGACCCTTCTTCCTACCTGAAATCTCGCTATCAGACAGTGTCCAAACACCCTGCTCACAGTTCACCACCTGATCCAGAATGGCTTTTACCAGCCATTGATTGTGCTCATGAGTTTTAGAGGAATAGTGGGATCATGCTCCAGGGAGACACTGCTGTGTGCTAAGTACAGCCTCTGGCCCAACAAAAAACAAACCCGTGTCTGTTTCCACATTTCATAGTCCTTCACTGTGAGATACAAAAAACCAATTCCTGCACCGTTAACCACAAAGCTCTGAATTTCCTACATTTTCCTTCCCATTTTCCTTCTACACTGCTAAATAAGCACACGGTTTCTACAGTTTTTCACCAGTACTTTGTACCCAGCCAATGCCCTACAGAACTTCATTACATCAGCCAAATTCTTAATGCCATAAAAATGATACCAAGCAAATTAGACAAGGTCTGTTTTCCATAAACCCAGGCTGATTAGCAATAACTATATTTCCCCTTGTTTAATTCTTTATTAATTGAGTCCTTTAGAAACCATTCCATTATTTTGCCTGAGATCAATGTCAGGCTGACAGACTTATAATTATCTGAGTCTTCCCATTTAGCCTTTTATTGGCACAACATTAGATTTCTTCCCGCCATCTGGAACCTCCCCGACACGCTCCCAAAAAAAAAAACACAACAGCAGTGACTCAAGAGAATGATTCAGAGATTTTTTTTCTAACTTTCAGAAACTCTCAGTTCTAACCTGTTGATTGCAAAATGCCCATTATTAAGAATTCTTAGTTACAATTGTAATGAGGACTTTTCGTGCTCTTCTGCTGCCTTTTCCAAATACAGAACATCAATAATTACCCAGAATTTCTATCATTTCTGCATTATCTTTTCAAACTCTTCTATTTTTTCATTCCTATGGCATCATTCACTTTCCATTTTCATTACCAATTAATTATACTTTAAAGTTAAAATTATTTCTATATTATATATAGTTTTGCCTATATATATTTATATATTATTTTTATATATAAAATTCTAGTACAAATGAAAAGAGAATAGTTTACAATATTGATCCTACTTCACCATTGATTTAGACGTATATTTATATACCTATACAGTATATTTGATGTGGATAATGTATATACATGTGTATTATAGATACATGTATGTGTTTATGTGTATGTTTACACGCACACTCCTCAGTAGCTTTCTACAATCTCTAGATTCTGAATCATACTTATTAATATCAATTAACCCTTGGCATTTTTGTGTCTGGTTCATTGTTTTTATTCCTTGCTTTCAGTGAACTCTCTTTTTGAACAACTGCATCCCAATTATTCTCAAATTCAGGGCCCCTTCAGTGCCCTGAGCACACAGACAAAACTGTCTACACCACACACACACAGATTTTATAAAGTCATTCTTGAAGCTCACAATTCAGCTAACTCATGTTCTTTTGTACTTGGGTTAATTACTCCCTTTGGCACTTCAACCACCACTAATTTTGTCTTTATCTGGGAAAATGAGGCCTAACATAGAATTCTCTAAAAATACAATTTCTTAGAAGGAGATTAATCATTTACATTTACGTACATCATATATATATGTGTGCATATATATATATATATTTAAAAGAAACACAAACAATACTGTTAGAAGGCAGCATGATGCCAGTAACATCATACAAATTGAAGTCTCCCATAATAGTGATTTTTTTCCTACACATTGCAGGAGGAACTGGCCCTTGCTGCTCTCTACTGCTGGTCCTTCTGCACATGGTGAGTTGCATCCCCATTTTCCACATAACCCATCACAAAGCAGGGCTGTGAATCATTCCAGAGAGTTCCTTCATAAAGATCTCACATATTTAAGGCACCACTTCTCACCTTCTTCCCTCCAAGTGCTATGTAAATACGTTTTCAGCCTTTCAATCATTTGAATTTTCCCATTAGGCTAGATTATTAGCAACCTGTTCAAATGTATTATAAATTAGGGATTTCATTACCTTTTATTTATTGCAGGCACTTAACATTTGCACAAAGACAAAGCATTCCTTCTTTTCACCTTCTTTGATGTATTGATTAATGTTGTTTTCCAGGATCCTGATTTTGTGCTAAATTAATGGTTTTTTCTCCTTTTGCATTTGTTCTTTTTACTGCTTCCTTGGCTAAATTTTCCCTTCTGAAAGACCAGCTCCTCTTATGGAGGAAGCTTATGGAGCAAGCTTCCTTCCACCAGGGACTGGCCTTACACTGCAGCTCAAACCCCATATTTTACACCACTGTTCTGAGCAAAAGTTCATGGCAAGAATATGTCTTCACCCACAGGACAGAAGGCCAGTTGAGTGCTACTTTCCTTTGCCCTTTTTTCCAGTTCTACAGTGGATTTTCTGAAATTAATGGTTCTCACTACGGTAGGATAGAGACAGAACAACCTCAAGCACACTGAGGGCCTGGGGAAGGCAGGAGAGTTCAGGAAAGGCTCAGGTATCAATTTTGAATATGACAAGCCAGGCAGGACACATGAGGAGGAAAAATATCATAAACACAGCTAAAAACAGGTCACTACCCAATGCCATTTATCACATTAGCAATTCTTGCTAGGGTTTTGTGCTTCTCACCAACTGCACCATTGGAAATGCTGCACCTTTTCATATCACCTTCATTATTACTGAGATTGCCAGAGTCCATCTCATGGCTTTTTTTAAAAGTCAAAGTCTTTTACACCTTTCTTGTTTTTCTTGTTACAAGATTCAATTTTTGGTAATTTTCTACACCTGTCCTAGGCTGACTTTATGATGCTTGTTTTCCTCCCAAATTCTCCCTTAAACCAGGACAACAGCTTCATTAAGAGCTGCAAAAAAGCCATGCAAGATTTCAGGGGTTTTGTGGGGTTTTTTTGTTTGTTTGTGGGTTTTTTTGTTTGTTTGTTTTGTTTTCGTGGGGGTTTTTTTGTTTTGTTGGGGTTTTTTTTTAAAACATGCTAAGTCATAGTACTGTAAAGTTATGAAAACACCATGAAAAGCAACAGCTAACACTTTTTTAGGCTTTTTCATACAAAAGCAGCTAAACACAAGGCAGGAAACACATGCTAAACATACGCTAAGTCAGGGCAGGAAACATCATCCATGCTCAGTTGGATTAAAGGACCAGGAAAAGGGGAGTACAAAATCAGCTGAACTGATGAAATCAAATGTACTTCTGGTGTCTTGCAAAAAGGGTCTGTGCTATGGTGTTGTAGGTGGCTTTAAGCCACGAATTTCAGATTTTCCCTGCAAACAAAAAGAATAATGCCTGCACAAGAATTTATTCTGTTTTGATATTAACACATGAACTCTGGTGGCACAGCAGGAAAAAATTATTTGGACATTAGCATAAGAGCACTCCTCCTCTCTCCTGTTATCAGCATGGCCCCTTCAAGCTTTCTCCAAGTATTCCAAAGTGCTGGATGAGCATTTTGACACCACAGAAGTCCACGCTGTATGGAGATCACGAGGGCACACACTTGGATAAAACAATTCTAATCCCATTAGGCCACAGACAAGCACAGATAAACTGATTCTCATGCTTCAGAGAAAAGCTGTGACACACTGTAAGTTATCACAGATCCAATCATGATGTTACCAAACTATTCCAATTTTAGCGTATAGAGAGCATAATTTATTTAGATAAAACCTAAGGCAGGAAAACTATATTATAAAAATACTATGCCTGGGAAATTGGGGCATTTATTATTAACATATAGAGAGACTTGGCCTTCAAGGCGTTGCAAAAACGCTTTTTCTTATTATATTGCTTTTTTGAATGCTACCTGAGGGTGCATTTTCCTTTTCAATAGTCATTTCTTTGCATAATACAAGACTTACTTTACAGTTTGAGAAACTGTTTTTTAAAACAGCAAAGAAGAAAGAAAATCACCTTAACTCTGGCTGGCAGATCCCACACACAACAAGTAAAAAAAAAAAAAAAAAAAAAAAAAAAAAACCAAAAAAAAATAAAAAAAACCCAACCAACACTAATTCATAAACAGGCAAGATTTTCATTACAAACACTGCATAAATGCACTTGTTTATCCCCTATAAATAAACAGGCTATGAAATCCAATCATTATTTAACTGCACAGTCTATTTGGCCTCCAGGCTATACAGATGTATTTGAAGGATTTCTTTCTGTCCTGGACTTAATACATTTCGCAGATACCTTAAATTCCACTATTTTCACATGAAAGGAGTATCACCTAAAAATCATTATTCATTGCAAATGTTCTTGCTTTTGCCTTTTCAACTGTAAATTATTTGTAGCTCTTGGGAAGGTCTGTACAACTATAAATGCCACACATATACCTTGTTCCTTTCCACTTTACCTGCCACTTGTGCCCTTGTAAACAGTACCTTACTCAGCAGAGGCAGAATGAAAACTACTCAGCTGAAATAAAGGAAACCCAGCCTTAAGGGTTTTCCTGGATAGAAAATTTGTATTATTATATACATTACAGAAATGGAACAAGGCTTTAAGGTAAACCCCATGTATCTGTGTGGCCCTTCCAATTATAATCAGGGAGCTATTGTTTCGAAAACATGAATAATGTGGAGAGGATGAATGGCAAGGAGCAGTTAGAATAATGAGTAACACAGGAACTACTCACCAGTTAATGACACTAGCACTAGACCAATTTAGGACCAAAAAAAAAAAAAAAGAAAGAGAGGGAGTTCACCCAGGCTGTAGTTAAACCATGAACTTACTGCTAAAGGACACTGCAGATGCTAAAAACGCTGGAGGGAAAATTAGAAAAATTAGTATAAAAGAAAAAGGTTTTGAAATTGTCATGAATCAGCTTGGGCAGCAACTGAGCTGCAATGGATTAGAGGTTAGACTGCAGCAAGTGCATGTGGCCATTGCTAGAGACTGAATGCTGGGCTGTCAGACAAGTCTTGACAGGTTTTTTGTATTTACCCATTACATAAAGCACTTCAGAAAGTTTAAATCAAAACAGTTTCACATACACAAAGTACTGTTGTTATAACCCATGAGCAATGAATAACAGCACATGACAGATGTCTTTCATACACCATCAGAAAAAACCTCTCACTCAAAATGATGAGCTGCAGCAAACCTGAAGAGCTTCCCTTCTTTTCTCATACAAATATAGTGTGCATCACCTGGGACTGAGAAAGAAATACATGACAGTAATTGAGCTCCTAAAGACACAGAGAATTCTTTCTCCAATCCAGAGAGACATGAGCCTCCATAAACTTCCACAAACACAGCTGACAAATTGCACTGCTGGTTCAAAAAAACCCAACAATTTCTCATTTCCTTAGACTTCTGGATCCAACTATTATTAATATTAAATTAATAAAATCTGAATTTCAGTTAAATGCCACGGTAAGACTGATCATTCCAAGTAAGAAACCAGTATGAAAACAGACTAACATTCATTTCAGCATTGAAAGAACTGCACTATACCCCACACCAACTATCATAAGCCTAGCACCAAATTGAAAAAAATTCTTTAAAAAAGAAAATCACTTTTAAATAGAAATTGTCAGCAAAATTTTACCTGCTCACTCTAAAAATAAAAAAAATTATTGCTATGATTCCCAAATATACTTAATTTCTGAAAAATTATTTTCAATCAAACTGTTTATTCCATATTCATAGTGAACTTTGCCTCACATCTTCCTTTTCCACAGTGCTGCTATTTAAACCTCTCCTCCCCTTTGCTGCTCCCATGCAAAAAAAGCCCAAAAAACTCCCACAGGATTTAGCTATTACACTTCCATGTACTTGCTGTATGGTCTGATTGAGCACAGCTCAGTGTGGAAATCAGGAGTGACAGTCAGCAGGAAATATGACAAGCCTTGTAAGAAGCCCACTCCCAATGCAGCCAGCTTCCCCCTTTGCTGCTGGAGCCTGACAGCCTGCAAATACCAAGTTGCTGGTTTGAATCATGCATGTGTGTTGCTTTCCAAACCACTTTTCTATTTGGCGAACTTGCTACTGCAAACACGTTTGACTTTTCCGAGTTGCTGAGAACTTTTATATCCCTCTAGGTAAATGCTGTCTGATTAGAAAGCGTCTACATGAGGGTTTTCAGCCAAAACCAAACAAGTTCTTTTTATCGTTCTCATTTCCCAACCTTTCCCTGCAGTTAATGAATGAAAAATTTTATAATGAAATATTTTAAAAATCATGAAAAATTAGAAGGTGGCAGTGGCCTGAATTGATCCCTTTTTACTGGAGATGGCTAAAATGGGAGGGCTGCATTTTCCACTGAGAGCACGTGAAACGGAGCCAAAATCTTCCTCAGTTTCTAGATGGCTGAAGCTAATTAAGATGAATCTAACCCACTGCCTGTAACACGACTTTTTTCTCCTTTTAGACACATTTCTGAGTTAATTTTGGCTAATTTTATGTATTGTAAAGTTACACTTCCAAATGTAAGGAAAAACTGACTCAAATACTTATAGATGATAATAATAATAATAATCATCTCAGTTCCACTTTGAACTCAAACGATTTTGGGTTTATTCTGAATGGCACAAAATATTGAAGTTAATGAGCATAAACAACCTATTATGATCCTACAAAATGCAGCTCTGTGGCTTCTGCAGGAGACAGAGTTGGATTTGCCTCAAAGCATGCTGTGGAGCTCCTCTTCTCCTAAATAATGTGGTGAATAATGCTCCAATTCCTTTTTCAATCAGTCTAGTGATTGTCCAGCATTTTGAAAGCTGATACAGCAATTTGGAAACTCTTAGCGAGACACCAAAATGGCAACTGCAATTGAAACTAAGCAGCAGATGAGGGCAATTCATGAAATTACTCTGAAACACGAAAGGGGACAAAAATCAGGACTGGCATAACACTGGCAAGAAAAAGAAAATACCACATAAAAGTAGGCTCTGCAAAATACAAAGTTTAGAAGGTTTCAGCATGAGCTTTCTTTTCCTATTTATTGCACCACTGCTAACTTGGGAGACGGTACAGCAAAACTTGAAGCAGCACCTTTTGGTCTTCCATTGACCCACACAAATATCCCTCATTAATTAGCAACCATATTTCCCACAGTGAAACTACCTTCTCCATTACATTGTTCCAGTGCACGTCCTTCAGCTCAGAGACATTTCAGACCAGTTTTTTCTGCCTTTGTTTTTTCACCCTCTTGGAGAGCTGTACCTCTAAGGCAGCCTGAATGTTTCCAGCCTCTTTGAGACTTCTGTGAGTTTCCAGAGCACTGGGCACAGGGGTTGACATCCCCTAACCCCTAAGGGTTACTAAAGGGTTTTCTCACACACACAGCACATGATTTTTGTTCCTGGGCTGGCTGGCAGAAGGTCAGAAAAATCCCAGCAGCTCAGTCTCACCAGAGATGCAAATTGTCAGGCAGGATGAGGAAAGGAAGATGCTCAGTGGGGAGTGCTCTTCACAGAGTCCTTCAACTCCTGTCACCTTCCCAAGAGGAGTTGGTGAACGTCCCAATGTCACCCTCCAGCCTTCCCTCAGACACTGCAGCAAAACAGCACAAGGGCAAGGCCACGCTTCATCACCCGCAATCAGGCAGGATTTGGCCTCCAGTGGGGATGTGCTACACAGCCCCTGCAGACAATTTCTTTAATTTTTTAATTAATTTTTTTTTTAAGCGAAGGGCAAAGTAGGATCTTCTTGAAATTGTTTGAAGTGGATTGACATTTTTCAGTTGAAGACTGCTGTTAGTTGCACAGCAGGCCTAATTTTTAAATTTAATGTTCTAGCGCATATGAAAAGGAAAGCATCCTAGGGGGATAATAACTTTTAGCAATCAATTGATTGCATATAGCTGTGGGGTTTTACAGGTACAATGTCTTTAAGAAGGCCGTAAAATAGGAAAATTGTAGCCTTTGGATGTACAGATTATCTGAGTTTGCAGGACTATTTGCTGATCTGTTTTAGATTTATTTTTTCAAAAACAATAAATATGCCCTAGTAAATAAAGCAGCAAACGGTCAGCAGGTCAGAAAGCACTGCCTATTTTATACTATCACTCCAGGGCTTTGGTGAGTATTTTTTGCTCATCTTCTTTCGCCTTTGTAGCCACTTTGAAGAAAATTTGTTTTATATTTAACTCGGAAGAAAAAAATATGATTAACCTGAACTATTCTAACTGCAAGTTCTACCCAGCCAATTGAAATAGTTTAATAGCCAATTATCACTAGAGCAGTGAATGTCTCTCTGGACCTACAGTTTCCCTGGGCCCATCACTTTTGCCTTCCTCTTCCTAGACACATATATTTATGTTATACAGATTAGTACACAGAGGACAAGATATTATTAAAATTTATTAGCAGAGTATAATAAAACCCTGTATCACATTCTTCACACAAAACAGCAGCCTCTCAGGTGGAAAACCCATATTCAGGTTTGTTTTTACATTAGATGAATATCATTTAGAATGGTAAAGAGAAATTAAATGGCCAAGGACATTACTAGTGACTTACTGTTATATGCAATTGGCCATTAGGACGGGGAAAAAAAGCAGCAAGCTGTTTTCTAAATGCAGGTCTGTTACATTTACAAAGCTTCAGCATTAGTGAAAACCCAAATTTCCGTACACACAGATATGAAGATGCAGTCATGCAACCCCCATGGCTGGAATAAATTTGGGCTTTAATACTTTGTTCCAATCTCTTCTAGGTTCAAATTACAGTCAGTAAGTACTAGATAAAATCAAGGAACAGAGAAGCCTGGAAGTCACCAGTTATGGATCTAGAATGAAGCTTCACAAAAGCAGGTAAATTTGGGTACCTGCTGTATGCCAGATATTGTGAGACATGATGAGGCAGCACAGCTATTGCCATTTATAAAAAGTGACTTTCAAGATAAACTCCTGTTTGGAAACCAGTTATCATGGCTGAAAGCAGGGCTTTCACATTTCCATTTACACATGCTCATGTAATTCAGGCAATATATCATCTCAGGAGTTGCTGAGCTCACACTATTTTAGACTCACTTGGCCAACACAAGACTCGCAAAGTTTACAGGAAGATTCATAAGGGTTCAGTGTCAGACCAGCCTCTTCCTCTTTATCTCCCAATATTTGTTCCTGTCCTACATGTAATAGCCAAATACATTCTCATGCACCTCTAGATCTGCTGCTCTTAGACAGGTTTATAAATGAAAAGACAGGTGATAACATGTTTCCATGTAAACTGAACTCATGAGACTGCCAGCCAGACCTCTAGATTAAAGCAATACATGCACAGGAAGATCTCAACCCAGACATAATCACAATCAATCAGTGAGATAAGTCTACGTTATTAAAAATATATTGAATCTTTTTATTCAATTACCTCGTCACAAACACACGATGGAAGAGATGAACTTCCATTTAAAAACTCAAAGTTCTGGACTGTTTGAGCTTAATAAGGACAAAGTAATCAGTTGCAGATGCTTTCACTTAACATTCAAAAATACCCTATGGGACAGCAAGATTTAATTTTATGGTCATCTGTCATTTTAATGATGTGCTTGTTATAATGCAGAACATCTCTGTCCTACTTGCCTGGTTATAGAAAACATACTAAACTAAATAGGGAAGCATTTAGCTGCACTTCATCTACCTTGTATCATTAATAAGGAACACATGTCCTTGGGATAGGAATTACTAATATATCTGCTCTTCTTAAAGGTAAAAAACCCATAAAACTTCGCTATGCAAGTATCATTTAAGTCTGTCTTATCCACTTTTGTTTTCCCCTTCCAGTCTTCAATTTCAAGCAACCTAACTCATCCTATATCCCTTCCATTTTTATCTGTTCAGTGCATTTCCTTCTGTTTGGCGTGGGAGAGAATATAGAAGTGTTGAGGGACTGCGTGTGTTTTGCCAGGAACACCATAAACTATTCTTTCATTTTCGGTGAGTATTTTACATTTCACATTTATAGGGAAGGGGAGCTTGCTACTGCCTACAAGGCAACCTGTGGATCTAAGTAACTCTAACAGAAGCCATAAGGAAGGATTAAAATTAATTTGCACAGTAAGTCACAGGTCAGATTCTCTACAGCCCTTAGATACCAAGCCCTAATGTCTGCTGAAACTGGAAATGCAACCAAGGATCCCTCCTAAGGGTCAATCTCATATTCATGGATTGTTTCCTGCTCCCTCCCAAAACCCAGCCTAAGACATGATTAAATTTTTATTGGAATGTGTGTAACAGACCAAGACTACAGACAAAAAAAAAAAAAACCACTTTTGTGGAAGAAGGGAAAATAGGTCACACAATAGCTTATATTAAGAATATACTTGGAATATAATAACACTTGAAATTAAAGAGTGGTAGCTCTCTGTACCTTAGCACAGGAAGAAATTAGGAGAGAAAGGAAAAGACAGTATTTGGGGCTAACGTGGCCTTTTCCTTCAGGTTTCAAAAGCCCAGCTGGGATCACTGCCCTGACTAGAATCCAAAGAAATGCAGACACCAAATGAGCTTGCCACCAAAAACACCAACATTTAAATATATATATATATGATTACTCTATTTAAAATGCATGTCCTTTAAAGCTCATGATATCATTCATTACAAGTATCTTATATTCTTCTTGTTTTGCCTGTCTGTCCAGAGAGAAGCTAACCCTACAAAGATTGAGAGTACTCTTCTTTTTAAGACAACTTGCAACAACAAGAAAAAAATAAGCAATACTTACATAAAACTACAAGTTAATTCTCTGCTTCCTTCTGTGTTAGAAATCAACCTTTAAGGCTCAGAGCAGAAAGCTGTCACAGATCAGCTAGAAAAAAAACCTAGAGGAAGTAGAAGAGTACCCACATTCTCCAAATAGAAGCTTTTAGGAACTTGATGCCACCTACAAATACCCAAGTGCATCAGGGCAGTGAAAAAATGACTGCAGTTGATGCTGTTATGCCTGGCACCATTGCATCACCATTCCACATATTAAAAAAGAGATGTTCAAAGAGACATGCCCAGATCCATGGACCAGGCCAGAAGGGACAGCACAGAACTCAATCCTCATTTTTAGGTCATTGTTCCAAGGGGAAAATTTGAGCAAATATTTCCTCTGGAGAAAGCCCTGTCTTCCCATCAAGGTAAGGGTGATAGACGAATTAACACTTTACACCTGTCCCTTTTATAGAACCTCTTAGGGTACAAAATAAAATAAACCAGGGCCTGCTGCCTTTAAAGCCCAATATAACAGAACAAGCAGAACACAAGCCAGATGTGAATCTGGGACAAAAAGCAAAGACAGAGAGGCAGGCACCCAATGCCAAAGCAGAGCTATCCCCACTTAACACTCTGGGGCTTATTTCCCTCCTTGCTTCCTCTGAACTTAAACATTAAACTTAATATTTTTCTACAAGAATGAAATTTCAATTTATCTGCTCTAAGGTATTATGACATTAATATAAACCTGTCCTTCTACCTAATATTTCTTCTCCATCCATATTAAAGAATCCAGCTCAGCTTTACATCAGCAGCTTCCAGCAAACCACCTCACTCCCTATAAAAAAAAAAGTGGTAGCAAGTATTATTTACTCTACTACAACATGTTGTTGCTCCTGAGTTCTCTTTTTACTAGACCTGATGACAGGCACAACAGAGAATATTTCAACATTGCCATCTGTCTCCTTGGCACTTCATACCAAGTGAGTCGCTGCCACTTCAATGGTAAATTAGAACTTCCCACCAGATATGTTAAGAGGCTGCTGACAGGTTGTCCTATCTCCCTCAATACCTTCTCCCCTTAAATCTATTTTTGATGTTCAAGAGCCTGAGCAACTTAAGAACAAGTTTCTGTATGGTACTAAATTGCAGGGATCATCAGTGATATGCAGACTGAAGAAATCCTTTTATAAAGGACCTTTACAGCATCATTAAGTTTATGACATTACTTCTAGTGCATCTGAGGCATTCTCACAAGAGATGGTCACAAAGAGGTTGATGATAGTGCTTGGGAGGGAGAAGACAGACATGTGTGTGGTGGGATAGACCAACTTAGAGCAGCTGGAAACTGTAAAGTGAGGATCAGCCCACGCCTGCTGCTAAAACATCAATACTGCAGTCAGCATGCTCTCTTAAATCCACCTCCCTTCCTGCTGCAGCAGCCCTCTTGTTAGAGGGTAGAAATTATCCCAGACACAGACTTCTTGTTTATCACAGCATGAAAAGGGCCCTGGTTTATTCCTCTTCACCCCTCAGCCATGCTGACCCCAACCATTCACTGACTCTGCCTGCACCAAGCTCCTGCTGGAGGTTTCCCTTGCAGCCTCTGACTGCTGCTTATTTCCTGCTGAGCTCTGACTGCAGGGATCAGTTTGCAGCCTGTGACTGCAGCTTTTCCCCAGCCAGACTGTGACTGCAGGTTCAACAACAGGCTCTGACTGCACACCCAGACTGACCTCACTGCAGAGATTCTGTCTCCTCAGGATCCTGATTCATGACTCTCTCCTTCATGCTCCTCAAGGTTCCTCCTCCATGATGATCCTCCCCTCCCCAGCAGCTCAGCCCCTCTTTTATCTCACTCATCCTTATTGGACACAGCTGTGACTCATCAGAAGCTGTGTTGGGTAGTTAACACAGCTGTTACTGATGGGGTGAGGTCACCTGTGTTCCCTTCTCCTACACCTTCCAACATAAATCACTAGAGCTGTGTTAAGAAAGTTCTAGTCCCAGTTTCTCACCACCGATTGCACTCTTTTCTGAGACAATCTAATTTGTTATTTCAACTTCAATTTTTGCACTTGAAGACATACAAAATTCTACTTGGCAGCTGAGCTCAGAGATGTGCAGACCTTGCACTGCAGGGAGGGTTATTACCAAGCAGGTACCTCAAGGGACCAGAAAATATTGATGATACATTCTTTTGTTGTTTTTGGTAGGTGAGAGACAGAAGATTATTCTGAGGATCTACTCAGTCCAATACAAAGGAAAAAACAGATGTCCCAAAATCTTTGAAAACAAAGCATTATTCCAAGCACCAAAGCTAGGCTTTTTCAGGTCAAATATGCTGCTTAAAAAAAAAAAATTCAACTCCAAATAAAGTAATGTGTAAGATAGGGCTAAAAAGATGGTAGAAGCAGTCACAGCCCCAGCCTGACAGAGCTGAAGAAGCATTTGGAAAAAGCTCTCAGGCACAGGACAGGATTGCAGGGTATCCTGCACAGGAGCAGGAGTTGGACTCTCATAATCCGTGTGGCTCCCTTCCAGCTCAGCACATTCTAACATGTCAAGTTATTTCAGGGGGATGTAGATTTTGTTTAGGGAAAGTGATCAAGAAGTAATTTAGAAAAAATAACCCATTTAGAACAAGCAGACAGGTAGAAAAAACAGCAGACAAGGAGAGAGCTACTCTCTCCAGTGAAGTCCCTCAGAACAGCAGTGCCAGACCTCACAGAGCAAAAGGACAGAATCCACACACTGGACTTGTGTACAAACAGAGTGAACTACACAAAAACATTTATTAATACTAAATACTAAACTATGGGAAGAGAAAATAGGATGTTACACCAGTTTCTAGCCTGATACTGAGAAAAAGCCAAGGGAAGGACCAAGCTATTACCAGAGGATTCTATTCCTGACAAAAAAAAAAAGCGAATTAATATTTCATAGTCTTTGATTGAAATACTATTTTCAGTCTTTCAATATATTTTCATGACTATCTTATATTTCTTACAATGAAAGACTCTGGCACATGAAAGTATAATATATTATTCCATTCCTGAATGTGGAAAATGACAAGACATCTCTTAGCGTCATTTTATTTAACTAGTTCTGAGTGGAGAATGCAGGACACTTAATGATTTTCTTAGTGAATTAAAAATTTTAAAAGCTACAATTTCTCATATAATTTCCACTTGGTATAGAGGATGCTCAGACCAAGCAAAAGCACTCTGTAGATGGAGCTGCCTGATGCTGAGCACGTAAATTACTTCACAAAGATAAGAATGAAAAACAAACAAACCCAAGCTCAAACCACTGTTAATTTTATCATGTGTGGGCTGTCAGGAAGGTGAGGATCTCCAAAAAAGCACCTTTCCCCTGAAGGACACTCTCTGGAATGATAAGCACAGGGATGAAGGAATGTTTACACTAACACAGTACCGCATTAATATTACAGGGGTTTAGGGCAAGCAGCCAATGGAGCTGTTAATTTCCCAGGGTTATTATTCAAACAGGCTTATTCTGAACTGGTTACCAGCTCCTCTGGAAGATGCTGATGAAGTGCTGGGGTTAGCTGGACACCAGCTTTGCCCACAAACTCAGTCCAGTTCAGCATCTATTTAGCATACCTGGCACGTTATACAACACAGTCTATTATTCAAAGTATCTGTACAGCAGAGGATTTGTTTTCTCGTGGTTGCTACTCATCACTCAAGTAAGAAACTTAAAGGTGTTGCCTAAGGATTTAATTCAGACAGAAATTGCTGCAACACAGCTCTGGCAGCACAGGAAGGAAGGAGGGCAGCTCCCCCAGAGGATCCAAACCTCTGTGTTAACACTATTCCTCATGTCCTTAAGGCATGATCCTTATGGACCTAGACTTCCTCATCCAAATGAGGTGTATTCTTTATGCTTTCTCCCTGAAAACCACTCTTCCCAGGTTAAATAAATAAACAAACTTACAGGGCTCAAATGTTGAGCCTTACATTCCAAGTTCCTATCACCAAATTTGATAAACAGGCTGCCTTTGAAGACTAATTGTTTGGCACTAGGGAGGAGTTAGGGAAATTAATTGTTATAAACCATTATCTCTATACCCTAAATACCAGGAGGTCGAAGTCATTAACTTACCTAATTAAACAGAGATAAACAGTGCTCGTTAAAGACAAACACAAAGGAAGTTTGACTTTACGATAGGTCTATTCCATCCTTTATCAGGTCTAAACTCTGGGCACTCCAGTTCCTCCTCACCTCTTCTGGTCTGGTTTAGCACATCCTGTAATCCACCAACACCTCTACCAGGAGAAAAATGCCTCCAGAAACATTAAACTTCTTAAAATCATGCAAGAAAATAAAGGCAAAATACCTGCACCATTTTTTACAAGATTTGCTTCCTTCCTTCTGCCTTACAGCATCCATAAACCAAAAACATTGAGTCTTACAAAATTTGATTGAGGAACACTTACAGTTTTTTTACAGTATGCTGGGTCAAATTTGCATCTGAATCTGAAGTAATTTAATTATTAGGAATCTCGGGTTTCTCTTACAGTAAGTTAGGTTTCAGTTAGGTGCTAATATTCACGGAAACAAAATATTCAGTTAGGTGTTAATATTCAAGAAAACAAAAAACCATAGAGCTGGTCAGGGAGAAAAAAACCCCAACAAATCTAAAAGGGAAAAAGAAAAATAAAGAGGAGAAACTTCACAATCTTTTAAAGCAACTTCAAGATAAAGTGATGACAATGTTTATAATAATTGTTCATTAAAAATGTGGGATTTTTCATCTTTCAACAAATTCAAAGTGTTTCTATTTATAACTGAAGTTAAATATCAATGGTGTTTGAATTAGCATGATCTGCATAATTTGGGATGGCTTCAGATTGAATGAATATGACGATTTCCATTTTCACTGCTTTTAGCATTTTGAAATTCAATCACATTTTCCAGTTTTCACTGTGTTTTTATCCTCCACATCTGACAAAAGTGCTTCATTGTTCTTAAGTGCTATGTTTTTATATGCACAAATGAAAAAATACAAGCTTTTAGTCATGGAAAGGTAGACAAAAAGAGCCATGAAACCCCTTTTTCAGCTAAAAATCAGGGATTTGCAACAGCATTGAGCACTGGGTATCCCAGATGTTTAAAAGCAACAAGGTGACTGCTGATTCGCTGCCTTAGTATCTGAAACCTCAATGTGAGCTGATGTTCTAGAAGCAAAATCACAAATTTTTAATTTCTCAGTATTTACTGATGTATCAAAAAAAGACCCAACCTGTCAACCATACCCAGCACCAGCCATTGAAACCTATCAAATCCATCATTCAGTGATGAAAGCTATGCTACAGTTATATTTGAGATACTTCCATCTTACAAATTACAAAATTCAATGCCATGAATATTCATGGCCATGAATATGGATTATTATGTCTCATCTTTTCTCTCCACTTACAAATGTCTGTGTCCAGCACTGACTTTGTCTCAATCAGGAATTCTGAGAGGGCACCAATTCACCAATACAGTGACAGCATGGATATACAAAAAAAAACCCCAACAGTATTTTACTGCAAAATTACTTTTCCCAGGCTGTATTCCTTATTACAGTGCCTTCACTCATTGGCTTTTCTCAACCATTTCTATCTGTGCATCTAGAAATATACAGATATTTGTATGTTTCTTCAAAAATGAAGTTTTTTTTCAAGAACTCATTGTAACAAAATCACAAAATTCTCCTTCCTTATTATTAAAAACCAAACAAGCCCCCTTATTTTTCTGCTGCCAGCCACATGCACCATGCTCAGCAGAAAGAAGATCCACAGCATATGGAGAGTGAAGCAGAGCCTGTTCCATAGAGCAGCCAGGATGTGGGGAGGGAATGGATTTACCATGGCAGTGTGAGCCACCCCAACATACCTAATGTTCAGAGAGCATCTACAGTTGTCCTGGGTACTGCTCACTATTTTCTATTGTGTGCACTTCATAGTGGATCATTTACCAATGATCCAAATGCTAGCAGTGGATAGTTGGAACATTTACCAGACTCTGCAGAGCAGTTTCCGAGGCAGGTTCTGCCAAAATGCATCCCACCAAAACCATGACACCCAGCACCGCAGCTTCCCCTTGCAACCAGGGCAAAGACTGAGATAGAATGGGGGCAAAGTTTCCACAGGGAAGCCAACCTGTCCAGACTGGGAAGCAAAATCACACAGGGAAAAAAAAATTCTTTAAAACACTCCTAACAAGCAAAAAAATTTGCTTGACTTTTTCTGCCGAACAATAATGTTAACTCATTTAATAAGGCTCTGACATTTGCTTTCAGAACCACCTGGGACCTAAAAATAGAGCTTAGTGTGCAGCCTGCAGTCACACCTATTATTACAAAATCCAGAGCCCATTCCTGCATGCCACAGAGGAGTTTTTTTATGCTCAGAGTTTCTCAGTGATCTGCTTTCTCCAACATCTGTGACATCCTGGCAAAATCTCTCCTCAGCTGCAGGATGTGATTGTAGATATGTCTTCAGACAAGACAGGTTATATCTCACAGAAAACAGGACCAGGCAAATGCCTCTGAGCCACATAACAGCACCAAGAAATTGGACAAAAGTAGAATTTGGGGCCTGTGACCTTCACTGATTAGAAACAGAAATAGTTGGGGTGCAAACATTCAGAGTAAGTTGCTTTCTTGGACTGAAACCAACTTGTTTAACAGGATCATTTCAACCCCAAGGTGACACAAAGGGTTGGATTTTGTGTCAATAAACATAAATGTTGTGCATTATGTCAGGCTTCTTCCTGACCATAACTACTGGAATTTGGACAGAAAGTTCTAGTTCTGCCTACTGAACAGAAATTAAAATGTAAACTTGTAGTTTCAATGTAAGAATTAGATTATCATAGAGCCATGGAATGGGTTGGGTTGGAAAGGATCTTAAAGATCATCCAGTTCCAACCCCTCGCCCCCTCTTCCATCACAGGCAGGGACAGCTTTTACTGGACCAGATTGCTCAGCGCTCCATCTAGCCTAGGATTCACCTTAAGATTGACCTTACCTCAATATAACATGAATAAAGAACCAGAACTTGTCAAAACTTGTGAACATCCATTTTAAAAATTCCATTTATCCCTTATTCATCTCCTTTGCATATTGTTTCCCAAATATTTCTCAGCTACGCTTTCAGTTTAGAATAAATCCAGCTAATTATTTTCTAGCCTAACAAACACTGTGCCTCTACTAGTCTCTTTCCCCCGTGTCACTAACTTTGTTTTTGTCATACAATTACAGGAATAAAGGTTGATTGCTGGATTTTTATTCTTCAGATGTATTAGAGCATTAACTGCCTAGAGAACTAAAAGCCAGTGTAGTGTTTGGAGTTTATGAATCACTTTAAGGTTATGATTAGAAGGACACATGAAAAAAGTCACTGATCACCAGCAGATAGTGTCATTAGCATTCTCAGCTGGCTGCCACAAATTAAAAATGCAGGAACTTTAAAAGACCTCATATAAAGAGTGAAAGACAACAACAGGGTAAGTCTCCTCTGAATTTCCATCAGCAATTTCCATCTGACCTGCTGCCAGCCAAATCTGCTCTGAAACCTGGAGCAGTGGAGCTTGCTTCCAGTGCCTCAGTATCTGCACTCGTCACCTCTGCTCCAAGAATCTGCAGCTGAAAGCAGCACAAAACTGCTGCACTGCTACTGCTTTGGGGACCTGACCTGGGATTTCAACACTTGAACACCTCAACCTTTAAAGCTCTGTGCAGATACACCAGCTCCAGGTACCTTACATCACGTTTTTCAGCACACACTCCCATAAAGCTGGAACTATTCCTCATAGTAAAGTCCTTACACGTTGTAATATGCTTGGAATAAGCAGAAGTTGAATACACTATGACAATTTCTGGTACTTTTAAATAGCTATAAAAATACACAAAATCCTATGACAAATGAATATCCTGTGGTTTCCAAATCCAGCACACAGCTCCTGACATTTCAGGACAAGTGTTGCCCTCAGTTAAACCTATTTCCTTGCTATTTCTGACTACTCACACTTCAGAGCCATCTGTCATGATAAGTGAGATTTGGTGAGAAGCCTTGCATGTGAACTTTTTTCTTCTCCCCCATCACTTCCTTTAGGTGTTTGCTGGCTCTTCCAACCCAACACCAAAACCTTTACAAAACTGTGAGAAGTCAAGGGCAGGAAACACTGTCTGTTCAGTTTAGAGACTGGTTTTTTGGTGTTTTCCCTGACGGCAAACCAGAGTTTCTTTAAATTATGTGCTGTATCCTGAAACTGTTAATATATACACCCATGGTTGTCTTGATTGAATTTTAGTGTTCAGACAACTCTTTCATACAATTTGCGCTACTTATTTAATGAGTAGTGTGTATTCCATAAAAAATGTCTTTTGTGTAACACCTAAACGTGCTAGAAAGGTTAATATGGTGCTTTATAACACACAGGCTGATGGCAGGAAGTACAAATGCTATTCTGAAAAGCAGAAATGTCAACACATCTCTAAAGACATTAAATGACAGAAAATTAAATGTTACCAACTGCTGAGTCTGAAGAAACGCTTCTTGAAGTCAAGGGACAAAACAAAAATTTTTAAAAAGAACAAAAATCATATTTTAAAAGCATAATAATCTACTTAATGGAACTTTATAGAATGCTTCTAAAACCACTGTTCATTTCCCTCATACTGCAGTAAGTTCAAAAGGTCCAAAAATAGAGGGTCCACAAATGCAGCCCATTTACTTTTTGAGGCAATTAGTATCTGAGCTTCTATATCTTTTGGCAAATCACAAAACTTTCAGAAGAACCTTTATTTTTCAGAAGGGGACCCTGACTTTATATTTAATTTCAGGAATAGGGATGCACACGTGTATATAAGCAGACACACACATTAATGCCTGTGTTGTTGCACTACACATGCAGATGTGTTTATAAAGAAGAAACATCAACATCACAGTGAGGGAGTGTAATCTCTAGACACGCAGGTTTGCAAATACAGACCAGCAGATATTTGAAAAGTAACACCCATTAAGTTTGCCTGATTTAAATTATATTTGTAATCTTCAAAGTTTCAGGAGGATGACAGGGTTTTCTGGGAAATGGAAAGGAAGGAAGTTGGTAAAAGCCTTACAGTTTTCTTTCTGTACTAGAATGCAGGAATGACAAATACTTAAACAAAAAAAAATGAAACATCAATCTTCCAAAATCTAAAGATGAACTAGAAGAAGGCTGGAGGGGGACTTTTTACAGAGTGACAGGACAAGAGGGAATGGATTCAAACTGATCTTCAAAGATCATAGGTTTAGATTGGATGTGAAGAAAAAATTCTCTCCTGTGAGGGTGCTGAGGCCCTGGCACAGATTATCCAGAGAAGCTGTGGCTGCCCCATCCCTGGAAGTCTCCAAGGCCACATTGGACAGGGCTTGGAGCAATCTGGGATAGTGGAAGGTGTCCCTGCCCACAGCAGGGGGTGGAACAAGATTATCTTTGAGGTCCCTTCCAATCCAAACCCTCCCACAATTCTCTGAACCTCTAAATTAGCCCACGCAAGAGCATGAGTTAAATATAAAATTGGGAGAGTTGTTAACATCCCGGATTCCCTCAGTCCATGTTTCAAATCTAATCCATTAGGAAGCTTTTGCAGAACTATGAAGTCCCTAGGAAAACCCAGTGTGTGTACTTTATCAGCTTCAGGAACCTGCAGCTGCAATAACACAGCCATCCTCACCACCCTACTGATTCCTGAATTATCAGCACTAAATCCCAAGCTCCTCAGGTTTTTTCACTTGATGGTTTTAATCTAACATGTCCAAGGGCTAACATCTGTAGACAACAGCATAGCCCAAGGTATAAGCCTGCAAGGAAATGTAGAACACCAGCTGATACTCCCAAATATTTCAGATGTGATCCCACTGGGAGCAGAAGCTCAGCAATCACTGAAAGATGCAGAACACATTTATTACAGCTCAGCACTGAAATTTAAGTTGCCAAATTTGCCCTGAGAAAAAGTCAGGAAGTGGAGCTTGTATGGGTACCTGAGAGGCAGGAATGCAGTAACCAGCAGACTGGATTTACACAGGGAAACAGGATTTTAACACTGCAGGGTCTCAAAGCCATGGGCCACTTTCTGATGCCAACTTTGAAACACACTTGGCTAAGAAAAGTTATCCCCTGGTTAATTGTATTCATAATACTAACTTTTTTTCCTTCCAATTGCATGCATCTCTGCAGTCAGAAGCACTGACCAAGGCAGCTTTGTGATTTTTTTTCCTTTTGTTGAGAAGATGTGATATGGGAATAAACAGGAAAAGCAGAGCACAGCCCTGATTCTGTCAAGGCAGGTTCATATGGAAAATACCAAATATGTTCTTCTGCAGTGTAATTATGATGCTATAATGACTGCACTCCCATCAGACATCCAGGAAATGTAGAGGGCAATTTGGCCTTCTTCCTTTATGACTAAGTTAATCAACCCAAAATCTCAGCCAAAGGGAAATTTATACTCACTTGCTCAGATCTGAGCTCCAATAATGAGCATGGATATGTTTATCATACCACAATGGAAATGGAAACAGAATAGAGGGGAGAGACATGGAAGTGGAAAGGAGGGGGAAAATAGAGACAAACAATGAAGGTGATGTCTCTGCCTGATGTTACAAGTCATTCTAATTGAAAATGATAGCAAACATTTGAAAGACAAATCCATCCTAAGATATTTAATCAAATTTTTCATGATGTTGGACATTAGAGAAAATTTCATTTCTGCAAGACAAATAAGAGTACGTGGCAGTATCTTTCAAGGCAGACAGAACAATTTGAAGGGACATGAGTGTGTACAATGTCTGTGCAGGTTCCAGACTAAGAATGGTATTTTAACCTCCCCTACTTCCCATCAAAACCCCCCGTGCTGAATAACTCCAGAGAGTAATAATTTTCTCTCTCCTCCTAGAAAAGCAGTATGAGAAAGCCCACTAAAGCACTAATAGACTCTTGAAGAACATAATAAAATGATTTTTTGCTTCTGTATGTTTCTTCCATCACAAGTGTCTGGTTCAGACCCCGTGAGAGGGATGCTGGCAAGAGTCCAGTCTAATTGTTATTTTCATGGACAACATTCACATCTGCTTTATAGTTTTAAATTAGATTTTTCATGACAACAGGTTATCCATTCTGTAAAAGCAACTTTTAAGTGTTGAACTCACACAGCCCATGAGAGAACTGTAAAGGATTATAAAGGAAGAGCAGCAGCCATGAAATACTGGCAGTCAGGGCTCTTC
The DNA here is from genome assembly GCA_013397095.1 of Sterrhoptilus dennistouni. Classification (NCBI taxonomy): domain Eukaryota; kingdom Metazoa; phylum Chordata; class Aves; order Passeriformes; family Zosteropidae; genus Sterrhoptilus; species Sterrhoptilus dennistouni. The sequence continues at coordinate 334,279 of VWZU01004631.1, forward strand.
CCGTAACATGAAGCCAGGAGGGACTGTAGGTGCACAGCCCCCTTTCTAGGCAGAACACAATGAAAACTTACTTCAAAATACACTAATTAATCAGAGGTACTGCCCACAGACGTAAATATGCTTTGCTAAGATTAATGGTTTGTTTTCCTGTTTGCATGCAGACAATTATTAGCTTTAACAAACATTTGCCAGTCAAGAGAGTAAATTCAGGGAAAAGAAACCAGAAACATATTGCTAATGGCACAGAAATTTTCAAGAAAAATACTTCTAAAAAAGCAGATGTAGGAGAAATTAATTATCTCTGGAAGGAAAGCAAATATTCAAAACAAACAAGCCTAAAACAAACCCACATCAGAAATGTGAGCACAGTCCTCAGGTCACAGATACACTTCTCAGAAGGCTCGGTGGATAAATGGATTTAGTTTACTAAAAAATGTCCATTGTGAATGCACTACAGAATTCAAGTTTCTGTCATTGCTCAGGATTAAAAACCTGCTACTATTACACTGGCATCACACAAAGTCTGGCTGAGTCATGTGGATAGATTCCTCCTAAAAGCTCTGAGCTGTTCACAGGTACATGCAGAGGTTTTACAAAACACACTTGTAGATTCTACAGTAGCCACCACCATTTTCCATAAATGAGACCTATTCCTTCACAGTCTTTTAGCCCAGAGAAATTTCAATAGGCTACAGGAACTGACCCAAGAAATCATGTCCTGGGCTGCATCAAGAATGACCAGCAGGCTGAGGGAGCTGATGCTGCCCCTCTGCTCAGACCCCACCTGCACTGCTGCATCCAGCTCTGGGACACCAGCACAGCAAGGGCATGCTGGAGCCAGTCCAGAGGAGGCCACAAAGGTGTTCAGAGGGATGGAGCACCTCTGCTGTACGAAAAAGCTGAGAAAGTCAGGGCTGTTCAGCCTGGAGAAGGGAAGGCTCCAGGGTGACACACACTGCAGCCCCCCAGTACCTAGAGGGGCGACAAGAGAGCTGGAGAGGGACCTTTTGCATGGGCATGTAGTGGCAGGACAAGGGGGAATGGCTTGACACTGACAGAAGGTAGGTCTGATCAGGTATTAGGAAGAAATTCTCCCCTGTGAGGGGGGTGAGGCCCTGGCTGGCGCAGGTTGCCCAGAGAAGCTGTGGCTGCTCCATCCCTGGAAGTGTCCAAATTCAGGTTGGAAGGGGCTTGGAGCAGCCTGGGATAGTGGAAGGTGTCCCTGCCCATGGCAGAGGAATTGGAACAAGGTAAGTTTTAAAATCCCTTCCAACCCAGACCACTGGTGATTCCACGACATGCTTTTGGAAGACATCACAGCTTCAGTGTCTGAATCTGTGGAACAATAGAAACTTTGTGACCTCCAGCACATCAAACCACTATGGTATTTATTTAGATGTCAAAGTTACTTATATTATTTATTAGTTGTGGAGAAATTAACCCACAAATTCATCCTTAGTGCAGACTCAATAACCTCAAAGCAACCAGCATAATGCAAATAAGTACCCCATCTTCTCCAAGTATTTTGATACTGCTTTATAGTCTTCAACACCTGCACCATCTTCCTCATTTACTGGGCACATTCCAGTTGAATTCTGATTCACTCTGCAAGGATTACACTGGCTACATGCAGCTCCAGCTCCAGGCAGATCCCTGTTTATCACATTAACACCAGTCTGGGATATTCCATCACTACCACAACAGCTCCTCAGGACAGGGTTATGGTTATCCTCCATCCTCCAACAGGGGTGCAACAGCTGGGGAAGGCACAGGCTGTATGTATTAAAGCCCAAACCAACAACTGTTTCCCAAGACCTCTGTAAGCTCTGCAATTCCTTCAGAGGCCAGAGATCTTCTACATCTACTCACCAAAGCAGCGTAAAAGCAACTGCAACAAACTTGTTGCTATTCTGATTAACAGAAAATAAAAGCTATGCTTTCCTTCCTGCCAAAGATCTCCCGTAATAAAACAACCAACTCTGCCCAACAGATTAATCTTTCATTGGTTTTGGGTTTCTTTTTCAGCTCTGTGCCACACCAGCTGGTTTGCTTAAAGCAATGAGCTGTTGAATTAGATAACATGTTTTTAATAAGTCAGTCTAGTAGAGCAGTTTTGAATGGCTTCACAATGTCTAAATTGTCTGTAGAGTAATATTAATGCTAAGTGGCAAAAACATGCATTTACGATTCTGTTGAGTCCACAAGTGACAAATAGACATTTTCTCAGCACAGCTATCAGGTTCTAATCGTGTTTTAATTAGTCCTAAATAAAATCGCATATTTGGACTGCATTAGGGATTATTTTAGGCAAATTACAGGTTAACAGGAATAAAGCCTCCACCTGAAATCGGAGCTAAACTGAATGCACAAACAGATATGTAAAGCCTGCCTAGTGGTGAAAAAGAATTTTTTTGCTACAGAAGAGAAAGGCTCCTAAACTTTTTGGTCAGACTTTTACTGATCCCAAGACAAAAATCCATGAAGTTTTAACCCTGCAACCAGAGATGCAGCAACTGACACAGGCATTCTCCAAACACAGAAGCATATAAAAAAAATAGTTTTTAAATAGTCAAGAAAAGCATTTTTTACATTTTCTCTATGATTTTTTATAAAGTTTTCATCATTTTTCAGGCAGGGGGCCAGTACAAGGTTTTTGTCAGCCTAAACATTTATCATGGGTTTACATGAAGAAGCACTTCCAGGGAACACAGGGCTACTTTTAAAGTTGGAAGTGCTTTGTTGTACCATGTGATGTATTAGGGAAAAAAAAACCAAACAAAATAAAAGCCATTAAAAGACTCGATGAAAATGCAATAAAGAAAAATGCTTCATTTTCAGAAGCCAAGAAAATCTGCATGACTTGGAAATCAATGAAGTATTTATCCACGAAAGTGAGATTTCTTTTATAGCACAGCACTGAAAAAATACACGTAAAGTTTAACTGTCAAAACACACCAAAACATACCAAAACACAGCCAAGTAAATGTTTAGATTAATCAATTATGTCCACAAAATATTTTATAGCTTGATACACTTTAACAAAAACCAACCTCCTTTCAACAACTGGGCAGGTTAATGGCTTGCTAACCTGTACAAGCAACATCACTTGAATAATTGAATAGAAAAGGCAAATGTCACCAAGGCAGGCCAAGGATGCATTTAGATTGCTCCTGGTGCAGTTAGATGTGGTGGGTCAGTGAGTAATCTCCATAAACCCCACTTTGCATCTCTCTCTATTATCTCACCTTTGCCAAACTGCAATTCCAAAAGAATCTCTGTTTAGAAAAGAATCTTTGATGTGAGCATTCTTTAGCAAGAAATGCTTACATCGGTTGACTCCAGAGAACTCCAAGATCTCTCCCAGCTGTGTCACTCTGCAGAGGTTCAGTTGCATCCTTATTTCCTAAACCTTTACTCACCCTCTGTTGGACTAAAGGGCTGTTCTTGCTTTCTGTTGGCTACAGTGAGCAGAGCACTGGGTATGCTCTACCATAAAGTCTGGACAGAGGCAATGGGAAAATTCTTATGACTTGCCAAAGGGAAAATCTGGTGGTCACCAAGCTTGTCCTGACAGCCAAGGTCTCTGCCAGCACCCTGGGCTGCATGACAGCCAGCAGGCCAAGGGAGGACAGCACCAAGTCCCCAGCCATGCTGTAATTTTTTTAAAAGAAGACCAAAACCACAGTGCCATAGCTGGAAATTTCAGAATGAATCCATCTATTTTTAACTAACAGTTAAGTACTTGCAATCAAAATGTCGTCCATCAGCTTCTCTGAGGGGAAAATTCAGTTGTGATTTACAGTCTGTGATGTGTGGATGTTAAGTCAGTGCATGTGACAGGCTATGAAAACAGAGAAGACAAAAAACGTATACAGGAAAGGTGAGAGGAAAAAAACTTTTTTCTGTATTGAATTCTTCGGTTAGAAGGCAAATCCTAGTCTCTCTAGATTTGATGGAAGAATTTAAAACTGAATGACTTTGCTGGGCTTGCAACAAAGTTCCTCAAGAAAATTTATTTCACAATGTATGAAAAATATCCTAAGGTACACAATCCATATGGAGCAAACTACAAGTGCACCAACACAAGGATTTCTAAGGATTAGAAAAGCCAAAGTATTATGACTAGCATTTCAGTCATAAAAAGCCAGTCATAGTATTTTCATAACTGAAATAAAAGTATTCAGGAAATACTCTTCCTTCTATTGTGTCTAAGAATTTCAGTATTAACTTTGCTGATCAAGTTTAGATCATAATACAACTCTGCCAATAGCTTAAAATAACTCTAACTTAAATATTTAATGTATATTAAAAGGTACCAAATATAATAATCAAAGTAGAAATCACAACTTTTCTTTAAAGTACATTTCATATCAAGTAAAGAAGTTAACAAGCTCAGCTCAGACATTCATTTATTTCCCTCAGGCTGATAAATCATAAGACGAGCTCCCAAGGGAGCTTGAAATCCAAGAAAGGGGAGATGAAGGAATAAACCCATGGCTGAGAGAGCAATAAAGGAAAGAGAAAAACAACTGATATTTCCTGTACCTAATGAAAACTCAAATAGAGAATAAATATAACTTCACAGGAACACAGACCTATTGATCAAACCAAAATATCATTGAGTTGGGCTAAAGGAGTCTCAGAAATGTGTTAGAACAGCACAGAAGCTCATAACACTTCCAAGCAAAAGACAAATAAATCCTTTTCTAAGAAAAGACAGTCTTGGGGAAATAATGATTTAGTAAATCATAATCCTTGGATTTGGCTCACAGTGATGGCTCTTAGCTCCTCAGGTGCCTGAAATTCAAATACCATTGGCAAGTATTTGTCCTGTGTGATCCTTCCCCCTTCTCAGACAAGATTTAGTACACCTGACTTTTAAGATGCTGAGAATTTAAATACTGTTATGAGTAAATTTATCAAACTTTATAAACTGATCCTCCATAACTAAAAGATCACTAAAAGTTTAAATCACCATCTTTAGCCATTACAGCTCACCTAAACCCCAATTCCTGTTTTGTTCTAAGCTGTAAAAACATTCAGGTGTAAACCAAATGCATTTGGATTTCAGACTTAGCACAAAAATGGAACCAAAATCCACAGAGCTAAAAATTCTATGAGCAATGGAGGGGAGAAATTTGAAATACACTGCTGGCAACAGTTCACATCAATAAATGAACTCCCAAAGCAATGTTGTTAAGTATGTTAGAATCAGAACTCTCATAGACCTTTTCAAGTCTGGCTCCTAAATCACCCTTGTGAATTGCCATGGATACCAGCTCCAGAAACGCTCCGTAGATGAAGAGAAGGAATTCTCAAAGACTGAAACTATCTTTAGTCTGTTATCAAATTCTGCCTAATCTTTAGAAATGCAGATGTGCTGACAAAGCGACACCACAGCCATTTTTGTTCTGGCTTATCACTTACTTTTAAAGCACACTGTCTAGCAGTTCCACATCATAAATAATTCAAGGAAAGCCAAGTTTTTCAAACTCCTTGTGTTCTGAGTTCAAAATAGAGGAGTTAAAAAGAAAAGCTTGCTTTTTAATATTGCCAAGTCCTTACAAACAAACACACCACCCTCATATTCTCACAGTTTTCTCCCAGCAAAACCCAACATGCAGCATCCTTAGGTGTGCTGTGTAAATGCAGACAGTATTACAGAAGCGCTAAAATCCAAAGAGTTTTAATTGCACTTTCAGCTATCAAGTATTTTACAATTCATTTTTGTTCTAATTTAAGAATTTTCCACAGTGGTATAAATCTATCAATACAAACATCTGTGTTAACATTCTCCTGAAGTTTGTTCCACAGTAGAAACTGCAACAGAAAACACCCAGGCCTACAAACCTCTAAAATCTAGCACAAGTGTTGCATAATACTTGTGGTTTTGGTTTTGAAGGATGCAGATGAGCAAGAAACACTTTGGTAGGAACTCTATTTGGGCAAAAGAAGAACCCCAATGGTGGCTTTTCTCTGCCCTCAAATTTCACTTCAAGCTGAAAAGAGAACTGAAAAGCTTGAACAGAAGAAATAGTTCAATTATGCTGTTTGCAATTAAGAAGGCAATAACAAAAGTCCGCTTATTTTGCAGGACTTGGATGATATATTTATCACCACATAGAGTTTGTATTTCTGCTCGCACTCAGTGCACTACTCAAAACATGCAATTATGTGCCAGAGCTGTAATTTGCAGATGTCCCTACTTCACTGAGCACAAAAAATTTAACTGCCCTTTTTCTAAAGAGGATAAAAACTTTGGATATAGGTCTTCCAGCAACTCGAAGAACGTTAATAACATTACCAATAAAATACAATATTACACAAAATTATACCAGTGGTAAATTTTTCATTTTGCACTAATAATTCATCAGAAGTCTGCCAGTGCAATTCAGGAATTTTATATATTCGGCCACAGCCAGCATCTTTTCAAAATAAAGTAAAACTACCAAAAACATTCAGAGTGCAGAACTATGGTACACAGAAGCATGGTGTATACTCTAACTCCTCCTACAATGTAAACACGCCCTCCAAAAGCTGAATTTATGGAGAGTCTGACTATGCAAAATCTACAGGGCAGATTATGACGTTTGAGGCTTGACTTGAGGTGTGCCAGAATTCAGGATTTGCACAGTCCATAAAAAATTTAAATTTAAAATGGCCCTCCTGTGGCACTTCAAATCAGCACACCTCATCCACACAAGCTGAGTGGGCTGAAGTTACTTCACTTGAGGACGTGATGCGCACTGACTCTTGGAGGAGTCATCCCTCCACCCAGCCTCCTTTCCCTTCTGGTTACTCCAGGCTCTCAGCAATTGGCTCACTCTTAGGTTTGCAAGGTCAATTGCACGGTTAGCAGCCTCTCCTTGGCTGCACTGGATCACTTGGAATGGTTCCCTGAGAAACAACAGACTCAAGGGCTCGCAGCATTGCTGGAGTTTCTTGAGTCCTTCACAGCATTCATCTGCTTTCTGCCATGGTAGGCTCTGCAGTCTTAGTGTAAAATCCCTTTTTTCTGCCCTGCTACAGTTCTCCTTAAAGTCACTTGTATCTGCCTTTCCACCCAGGCAAATCACACTACAGCCCTGAACTGGGGTTCTCTGATTTCACCTCTATTTCTGAATCACAAAGGACAGGGCAATTTTACCTTTCTCAGTAGTCAGGTTCCTAATTCTTCATCTTAATTAGTCCAACATGTACCAAGTGTTCAGCTATTTAATAAAATAACTGCTTAGTGTGGGGGAGTTTTGTTAACTTATATCTAGCTACTAAAATCTACACACAATCTAGCTACTAAAACCTACATACAGGCTGTGAGACATTTAATACATATATCTACATATACAAGGAAGGCCAACGTGACACACATAGTGACTGTTACCAATGCCTACATCTGGGCTTTTGATACGGCCCAGGTTACAAATATGCTGATTATTTGTCTCTTGAGGGCGAATCTGGCAGTAACTAGGTGGTTTTTTTTCTCTACAATGTGTCATTCAGCTTTAGTTTCTATTGCTGTTCTGAGAAACCAGTGCTGACTCTGCACAGAGAAAGAGATCAAATAGAAAGCACAAACAACAAGTGTTAAAGCAAGTGTTAAAAACCACTACCCAGTTTCCATCAATAATGTTTCCCAGGTGCCTCAGGTTGGCTCTCCTACTACAATCATTCGACCATTATTTAGTCCTGGTAGCATTACACAACTTCTCTATTATCCCAAAACTGTTTAAGAAGTAACAAATGTGCCTCCTCTCTGCCCTTCTCACCAAGAATACTGATTTTCCAGGAGGCATTTTGGTCCACAGTCACGTCTCAGGTGTCACAAACCCCAGCTGTCCTTGCTCACAGGATGCAGCAGGATGTGAGAGGCTTTGGATCATCTTTGTTCTTTCTCCTGGAGGGGACCTGACCCCAAAGCTCCAGGTGCCTGTGCTTCATAAGGAATCAGTCAAGCACTCCTCTGGCTCACTGAGATCCTGCTCTGAGAACCTCACTCTGCCTGTGTGTGACATTGGAGATGTCAAGTGACAAACAGAGGAGAGTGCAGCACAAAATCAGTGTCTGTGGTGCTGTTCCTGCTGCTGACCACCCTCACCTTCACCAGGGATTTAATCTTAGTGCCTTCATTCTCCTCTGCAGGAGGCAAACCCCTGCCACAGCTCCCAGCCACACTTTGGAAACTGATGCTTTGTGGAGCACAGCACTGCAGCACCAGGATATGGAAAAATCTACCCCATTCCAGTTCTTTTAGACAAAATTACTCCTAATTCCAAACTATAAGTAAACACTTTTTTATGAACAGAAACACCAAGATCTTCTGCCTAGGTTCTCAGCCTGCTAGTACAGTTCCTCTCAGGAGGAATCATTATTCATCCCAGCAGAGGACATATTGACCTAAACAGCTCTGACACTGATTTTACCACTTCATACTGTGTAAGGAAATGCTTCCAAATACACATTTGTGGTGGCAGGAAGATTGTTAAATGGCCTTTTTCCTTTTTGCCATTTTGCTGGAGTGAGCTGAGACTGCAGATGTGGCATTGCAAAGAGGAGGGGGGGAAAAACCCCTGCCATTATGCAACATTTATTAGTTTGGAATGTTACACTTTCATCCTCACTTCTTTAAAGCTTTAGGTTTTACCTGGGGATCAGGTTATAAATGCTGTCACTGACACTGAGCTGCTGAAAAACACTGGAGATTAACCTTGCTTTATTCCAGTGACTTGCAAGTTTCCAAATAGCTTGTTTTTCAGTAGCTGTGGACAGCAGCATAAACACAAGTAAGAAGAAGGATTTTTGAAAAGAGAAAAGTCTTTAGCAAGAAATAAGAGCTGAACACCCTGGGAAGAAAATAAATATTATAGTACAGAACTCCAGTTAGAAATCTCCATTTCAACACAGCAGAATAGTTTCTTTTGGATAAATTGTTTCCCAAAGAATGAGTCTGGAACAAGAAGCATCCTGTCATTCCTGATCTATAGGCTCTGTATATGTGAGTCCAGCTGAATACCAGGTAAGCCAACTGAAAGCCAACAAACAGCTAATAGGATAAAAGGTGGTTGCAAACTATTATTTAGTTTCTGTTGTAAAATACTAATTAATTTCCCCAATGCTTTCCATTTTTTTCCCTAAACACACTTTTTCCTGCTAATGCTTTGGACAGAGGAAATTTTCTTATGGAAAGCCACAGCAGAAAAGGTTCTGAGAGCTGGGTCAAACTGTCTTTGCAAACAAAGTGAAAGGAAAGTAAATGACTTTGTCCACTTCCAAACAGAAATTCTTTAGATTTCTTTCAGTGGATAACTTTAATTATTTTGCAGTTTAGGATGGCAATTGAACCTTTACAAGGACTCTACCCTGGTGTTAAGACGAGCTTTGTGCCATCACATGAGATTTTAAAAAAATGAAAGCCAAGGAAAAAACCCAAACCAAAAGACACCCAAAAAAAGCACTTTTCACGTGTATCTCTCACATGCTCATTGGTATCAGCAGCTAATTCTCTGAAGATGACTTGAACACGGTATATTTAAAGATGGCAAGCTGGAATGAAAAACTCTTATTTGTGAAAGAACACTAAAGAGAACAGAAAAATGGTCAGGAAGAATTCAATCAGCATCCTGGCCCTTAATTCCAATAAAGCAACACACTGCTGAGGAACTGACTGAAGAATGACTGATTGCCATCCTGCCTCACTGCTGTGCCTGAGCCAGGGCTGGGAAGGAGTGGTTCTGCACGAGCACTCTCCAGCAGAACACACACTCTGAGAGCTCTGAGGTCACTGCAGGGATGACTGGCCCTGGAAGGTGCTGTCAATAGTCAGGCTCTATTTGCCTTCAAAGTTGAAAGCCACAATCCCACCCAGCAGCTGTGACTACCTGTATGCATGAGGATGCTGGTAAAAACAGCCCAGGTTTGTGAGAGAATCTCATCTGTGATGAGTGTGGATCTTCCTGAGCATCCAGAGCCATGGGGAGAAAGAGGCTTTTGTAATTCTGGATGATAAGAAAGACTGTGTTGCTAGTCTGATTCTGCTAACCTCCACTTTCTGGAGGCCTGGGCACAGTTAATGCTCTTGGCACAGAAATGTGGAAGTAAGAAATTCACCTTAATTTGAGCACATTCTTTTAATGGTCCAAGGTAACAGACTTTATGACTAGGCTTTGTTTTTATGTCAGGCTACTGCTGTAAAAATTTCCCAGTCCCCATAATTAAGTTTCATCAACCTTCCTTTTTCCACAAACAAAGCACTGAGATGTGGGGGAGACATCCTGGCAGACAGATCTTCAATTACTACTGCGGCAGCAGAGTGCAGCAACTAAGGGTTTCCAGCCCTTAGTCAGCACTGAGCTACTCTGCAACCCAGAGATAATACTGACAGTGCTCTGAGAATATCTGAAGGCAATGCAGCATCCCTCCTTACAAAATTCATATTTACTGGTTTTAGAGTGCTCTTAATTGGTCAAAGCAGAGGTGGTTGTTGGGTGAATTCCTCACTGAACTATGTGTAGTTAAATACATCTCTGAGAAATTCAGTAGAACTGACATTTGGTGCCAGCAATGCAGACAGAAGTCAGAAGCTGTGAATTCCTTAAATTTACTGCAGGATATAAAGGGGAGATCAGGTAGCACTGATAAATCTTGAGGGCTGCCACAAACCCCCAGTCAGATGTCATGAGCTATAACCCTTACAGAGAGGGCAACTCCGAATAATTCTTTCTGGTGTTAGTTGCACTGTCAGGAGTTATTTCTGCTGCAGAGTTTCACCTCCCTGCAGGCACAGGGAGCTCAGGTAGCAGCTGGGTTGCACCTGGAACAGAGCTATCCAGGCAACCCTGTGCAAGGCCAAGGTGCTGCTCCTCAGGATGTCTCACAACAGCAAAAAGAAAAAAAATGCTTCTCAAACAGCAATGAAGCACTGACTTGGTGTCTGTAAAGTCCTGCTCTGACTATCTGTCATGCACAAAATAAAATTAATTTGGTGCTTTGCAGCAGTTCTCACAGGGTAACAGTTATTCCTCTTCACATCCTCTCTGCCTCTTTAAACTGCACTTTCTCATCTGACTTTATTTAAGAAAAAGGAGGAAATTAATTACATCTCAAGTAATTAGAAATTTAAAATCCTTTAATTCACTTCTCTCAGACACACAGCTTTAGAATATATTAAGATGTTAGGTCTAATACTCTCCTCAGAAGCCTGAGAGACTAATTTATTTTGATGGAAGGCACACATGCCTCTGAAAGCAAACACAGCCATTAACTCCTTTAATCCCTCCCCATCACAAATGATATATTTTGTTATTTAACTACTGAATCGTTAAAAAAAAATCCTGAGACAGGTTCCAAGAGAGTCAAAGGCAGGGATGTGAGGGACGCAGACTAACAACAGCCTGCCTTGCCCTCCCACCCTGGCAGGCAGCAGTAAAACACACTGCAGTGTTTACAGCCCTGCCTGGAACACACGTCTGCAGGCTGGCTCAGCATGTCCCAGCAGACACAGCTCTTCCCAGGCATAAACACCACCAGACATCTCCAGCTCAAAGCACCACGAGAAATTTGGCTCAACGTCTTACAAACAATAGGCTTGGAATGTTTAATTGACCGTGAGTTTGACTAATCAAGTCGGTTTACAGAAATATTATCTTTAAATGCAATTTCTCTACTTACCGCTGTAAAAAAGGCACATTGAAACACAATGCACTTATTTTTTAAGCACCCTAATACACTTGACAAAACAAGCAGCAAATGCACAGATAATTTGATGCTACGTTGCTGAACTAGACTGGTGTTGAATTCCAGCTTCAGCACTGTTAACACACTGGGCAAGATGAATTCCTGGTGCCAAGGTGCAGTGCAGCACTCAGAGGAAAATGCTAACACCAGTTTTTACACTACAGCATTTCACACCAGACCCACCCCTGAGCATGCTGGCTGTGTTACATGGCTGGGCCTGAGGGCTACATAAACTTCATGGTCACAATCTGCTCTCCTAATCTAGGAGATTAAGAACACATCACAGTGATTACTGGAGTATATATATATATTAAATTTTTTTTGTCTGATATCGTGTTATCTGGCATGACAGCCTACAGTAGACAACCTGAATTTTAGAATACTACCTATATAAATATTCAATAATACAGGCTGCAAAACAAATGGGAGTTGGACAGGTCAGAAAAAAAGTATTTTAGAGAGGAAATGCTGGTACCTCATTAAAGTCATCTGTGGACAGAACTGCAATATTCCCAAACACAAAGAATGAATTTCAAAGTGGCACCTGCAGTGCACTAAAATGGAACAGCCCTCAGTAAATATTTATTTCACAAGTCACCTACAAAAAGCCTATAATGAATTTTTTCTGAAGCTTTATTATTATAGATTGGCAAGAGTTTAAATTAATTTATTTTAAGCGACGCAAAGCAGACAAAGAAGCCTAAAGCTGATGAAAATCTGAAGGCACAAGAGGACACTTCTTTAGAAGCCTGAAGATTAAGAGCTTGTTATGCTGCAGAGCAATTAACACACTTGAACTTAAGCAGGGGATAATTTCTTCCAGATGAGGAAGCAAGGTGGACAGAGGACTCATGGTTAATAATTATCCTAATCTACTTTCACCATTCCCGCACTGAGGTTTTTAAGCCAATGGGATTTAGCAGCAAAGCAGGATAATTTGAGCCTGTGTACAGAGGATGATGGAGAAGAGGTTTTTGTTAATGCACTCACTCAGGGCTGTCTCCCTAAAGCTCTATGTCCCCTTTCCATATGCAGTGTCCATCCCTCCCTGAAGAGATGAGCTGGCACCCAGTCGTGTGGCAGAAACACACTGGGCTCTGCCACCACTGGGCAAAACACTAAGGGTGGGTTGCAGATGTTCCACCCAACCCACAACATCCAGCACTTTCTAGACACTACTAGTAGGTCAAACAGCCCCCAAAAAGGTTATCAAACTAGAACTGTTACTAAGGCATTCAGGAAAATGGATGTGAGTCACTTGTAGCAAAAGTTACAAGGCAAGGCCATTTTTGGGGGGAGAAGTTCATACTGAGTGAGAAGGACAGGATGCATACAGGAAAGGAGAGATGTTTAGGGTGTATCCCCTTTTGAGACCCTGCATCAACTCTTCATCCTGAAGGCAGTACACCACAGAATGGGATTAGGGGTACATTTCTGTATTTCCATATAACATTATACACCAATTTATAGCATGTTATGTGACCACATTTTTAATCATCTCACACCAAGAGCATTGCTGCAGCACAGCACCCACCAGAGACACTGCACTGGCAGCAGCTTGGAGCAGGAACTTGGGAAATGTTTGCAGTCTGATTTGTCAGGGTGAGTGGTGAAACAGTCACCTTGGCATTGCTCGTGATGCTGTTAAAGGCTCAAACACATCTTAAAATCATCACAGAGATCTCTATTGGCATTCAAAGGGAGAAAATAATGCCCTGAGAGATAAGAATTCGTGTATGCCATGAGCTGTGCAATCCCATGACAGATGTAGCAGCAATCCCCTCGGATACACTGACTGCAGAAAAGGTCTGCCAAAAGCCACACGGGCTGATGAAAAATAATTTGTCACAGCTGGTCATAGCTGGGGGAGGGGAGCCAGATTAGAAAAGTCACGCTGTGTTAAGAGAAAATGGGGAAGAAATTAAAAATTACAAGAGTGAACAAATGGCATCGTCCCAAAAGACTTTAAGTACCATTTGAAAATAATCCAAATACAAATATTTGATGGAAAAGAGAACCATTTTCAGAAAACATCGTTTAGGTTGGAAAAGACCTCTAAGATCATCTAGTCCAATCAGGAACATAACTCAGCCAAGTCCACCACTAACCCATGTCCCCAGGTGCCACAGCTTTGTGTCCTTTAAGGCCCTCCAGGGATGATGACTTCACCATTTCCCTGGGCAGCCTTTTGGAGAAGAAGGCTATTTGATATTTTGTTATTTTCCTAATATCAACCCTCTCCAGGGACAACCAGAGCCCATTTCCTCTCATCCTGTCACTTTTTGCCTGGGAGAGGAAACTGGCACCCACCTGCCTCCACCCTCCTGTCAGGGAGTTACAGAAAGCAAGAAATTCCCCATGTTGAACTCAGCCACTCCTGGTGCTCCAGACCCCTTCCCCAGCTCCATTCCATTCCTGGACACACTCCAGATCCTCAGTGTCTTTCTCCAGTCAGGAGCCCAGACCTCACCATGGGATTTGGGATGCAGCCTCAGAAATGCCAGGTACAAGGGGACAACCACTGCCCTGGTTCTGCTGGTCACACTGGTGCTGAGGATGGTTATTTTGAGGGTTTTGTACTCAAATGCCAACAATAACATCCCTCCCCTTCCCACAGGGCCACAGAGCTCTGGCCAGGTGTCGAGATTTTGAGAGGATGACACGCACAGCTCAGGGATTTGGCCTTTGCAGATCATGGACAGATAAAAAATATCCAGGGCAACTTAAACATATCCTTCTGGTGGATTATCTACACTGTACTTTCCACTTTTATTCCTACATGTAAAAAAAAGCCTACAGCTAAACCAGGATTCCATATGTGAAGCACAGGAAACTAAAATATACAAATGTTCAATCATATACACAGATCATTAAAGACCTAGCAGAATCAAACCTCCTAGACAACACACTATACACAATCTTCCTTCTGTGAGCTGTCATTCATCATTCCCATCAGCATTTACATCCTGATGGTTAACATCCACAGAAGCTTTGCAAATTCTTTTGCCTCTGCAGTCATCTGTCATGAAAAACATCTTTCAAATACCAGTATTAGTATCGAGAAGGATCGTCTTACTTAAATTTATCAAATCCGGAAAAGGTGCAGAGACACAACCAAACACCAAAGGATAACCAAACATACAACAGTATCAGGCCCAAAAGAGCTATTTAAATGAAGGTTTTCTGATGCCTTGTAATGCTAGTCTCCCCTAAGTTGGTAAAGTGATGTTTCTAACCTAACAATGTTATCAAAATAAGACAGGGAACAGTAAATGCACATATTTTATATAAATTAAGGTAAAGACTGCTCCGAAATGCAGATATTGTCCTTCTGTAAAGGAAAACAAGCAAGAGATGGAAAATAAGGAGGTCAGGCTGTCTAGAAAAGCAGAGAAACTTGAGCAGCAGAAGCACATCAAATCATTTTCAGTACTTGTCAATTACATTTTCTTTCTCTGTGAGGTTGTACAGAAGGACACCCCCTCACTCTTACTAGAAATCAAATAACAGGATCCATTTACAACAGTCAAAAAACTCAGCACCTGGCTGATGACTCATGCCATGAGCTTATAGCCAGCTGAAAGATAAAAATCCTCCCCTGAGAGAGTACTTTGGGTTGAAATGTATACACAGACTTCTACACAGATCAGGTCCCTGCAGCAACTTAAAATATTCAGGAATGTGAAAAAATTACCAATTTCCCTGCTAATATAAAAAACCTGCAGGTCACTAACTTGAATACCTTTCCTGTAGTGAAGAAAATTCATTAAGAGATGCTTGACAAATGCAGTCTCTTAACTAAAAGGATAAGGATCCATCAAAATTTGCCTGAACTAAAATGTTTTTAAAAATAGTGTTGAGTTTACACCATATGCTTCATTTTTTTCATGTATTGCACTGAAAACATACCTTAAGAAAATACTGGAGCTATCTTTATCTCCAAAATCTGTTGTGCCAGTGGTCTACTTTCAGGCTAGTTTTAATAATTTTGGTTCTCACTATAAGACTCACTCACTTTCAATTAAAGCCCATAAGCTTCTCAGAAACAACAGTCTTGTTACCCAAAAAGGATGTTTGGGGGTGGTTTGCCTATTTAGAAGGCTCCTCAGTGTCATCTACAAACAAGAATATAATGAAAACAAACAGTATGAGAACTCAATATACTAAATTAATTTTTCTAGGCTAAATACTAGAAGAATCAGTATGAAAAATACATAGACAAGAGCTAAGTTGGACTCTGTCGTCAACTCCCACACGATTAATGCAACACCACAATATTGGGGATTTAGTAAATATGTTTAGTAAAAAATACTGGCTAAAATTTCACTTCAAAAAAATGACTTGTTAAGTCAACAAAATTTTTGAAGGCAAAATGTTTATGTGCAAACAGCCTGAGACTTGCAACCCAGACTCCAAGTGACTCCAAAAAGGGAAGCAAAGCAAAGCTGGAACTGCACACAATACAAACTGAGAGATGGGCAGTGTGTTATTAATTCTCTCAATAGCTT
Source organism: Sterrhoptilus dennistouni (assembly GCA_013397095.1). Classification (NCBI taxonomy): domain Eukaryota; kingdom Metazoa; phylum Chordata; class Aves; order Passeriformes; family Zosteropidae; genus Sterrhoptilus; species Sterrhoptilus dennistouni. Next base: position 350,517 of record VWZU01004631.1, read on the forward strand.
TTCTCTAGTGCCTAATGCTAATACATTAACCTTCACTCCATTCCTCAGAGGTGTTCTGTTAATCTCAGCTTGCTGACAAGAAATTAAAGCACAGAAATATTAAATCCAGCAGCATAAAAACAAAAGAAAAAACACTCCACAGACAAATAAGTAAAACACCAACCAAACAAATGAACAAAAAANAAAAAAAAAAAAAAAAAAAAAAAAAAAAAAAAAAAAAAAAAAAAGCCACTGCTTATTTAAGGATCCAGACACAGATGCTTAAACATTGATTTTCAATTTTTACCTCTTGGAAGTGTAATCTTCTTATGGCAGTCATGACTACCACATTTTTGTACACATTCATGTGGCAAATAGGAGCATATTCCTGCACAGATGTTTGTTGACCTTCTTTTTTAATTAAAAACTCTGTTTGCTTTTCTGCTCAGGTGCCCATCCCGCAGCCAGTGAGTTCTTGCTGCAGTCACCCAGCCTGTCACCAACCCCAGGATTCTCCCTAACTCCATGTAATCCCTGGAAGGAAGAGCCAGAGATCCCTGCTGTACACAGGGAACATGCCAGAGGTGTATTGACCTCGGTACTGCACTTCCAATTCAACTGCAAAAACTCCTGGTGAAACTCAGAATTCAGTTTTAAAACAGAAACCAACAAACCAAATGTCATTGCCAAACGTAAACAAGGTTTATACGTTTGTACTACTTCACACAGACTACTTTCACTTGGGAATAACAGCTGCAAGAAGTTCACATATGAAGATCAAGCTGTTCAGTAATCCCAAATCTATGTGGGTGTGTTCTTTAGGATTTGCATGTTATGAAATTACATAGAGAAGGGGAAAAAGAAATTAATGTTTAGTTTCTTTCACTATGAAAAATTAGTAAGCATGAAATCAAGTTGGAAGCCTGAAGTGGCAGTTTTGAGACCACAGAAAGAGATGTTCTAGGACTGCTTTTTTGGGTACAGGTTTAAGAACAGCTAATATAAAAGGGAGTATAAAGGAAAATAAAAGGGCTGAGGGGAGGCAGAAATAAATCACTCAAGCAAACTGAATGAAGATGAGTCATGCCCCAAGAGGAAGGGTTAAGTAGAAATTGCCTGTCCGAAGAGAAAATTTTGGAGATTCAGCATTATGACAAAAAACAAACATTAAATTCAGAATGTAGGCACAGAAATTGATATGATTACTAAAGACAACAGTTCAGATGGAACCATCTGAACTGTTATTTTTCCCTGAGTGAATGCACTCACCCAAAAGCTAATTCAAGAAGAGCCCAGTGTCCTGAAAAAGCTCGCATCACCTTTCCTAGACAATGTTCTGTGCAAACAATGTTAAAACATCTGCCTGGCAAGGACAGCACCAGGCACTAGGAGCTAAAATTGACCAGAATTGTTTGGAGATTTCATTCCTTCAGACCAAAGTCTCTGTACATGAAGCTATTGATATTCCTCAGCAAATGAATCCTCCACTTTGGACTGATCATAACATTCAGGAGAAAAGCACAAGAGCAAAAAATTGAGTCTTGGGCCTGCTCTTATAGCACTCATTCTCTCCAAGTCTGGTGTTCTATGGGTTTTTTTTTTACATCTACAAAGTTTATTGAGTTATTCTTGTTCTATTCAGGGTAGGTTAGACCCAAATGCTGAAACCTTGCTGTCTAATTCCAAGCCTCTCCATTACACACACAGCAGCCTGGAGTGTAAAAAGATCCTTATGAATTTCAGCCTTCACAAAGGCTCCTATTCTCCGCATACAAATAATTACAGTACTTGACACAGAACTCCCAGTAAGACAACGAGGTCACCTCCCCATTGAGGGCTACTAGACGTGAACATCTGTCACTTAAACAAATGTCACTGAGTATATCAACCTGAAGGCTTCATTTATCCACAGAGAACAGGAAAAAAAAAAGTTGTGTTTTCAGGTTTATGGGGTGACATCTGTTTGAGTGACAGATGCCTGTGCCACAAGAGTACTGAACACAATGTTTTCGTGAGAGAGTAATCACCTCCAAAAGACTTTACCTGGAACAATAAACTGACTGTTCTCTCTTTCATGATAAGTTCTTTTCATACTTTAAAAATCCCCTTTTATCAGGGACTGAAGTCGCAAAATTTAGGAGCTGCATATGTTAAAGCAAGGCAGCCTAAAGCCTTTAGAGACACTGAGTTGTTTGTGCCTCAGCCTAAATCCTGGTGTTTAGATCTCATTATCTCGGCTTGACCGCGGGACCGCAAACAAGGCGTGCAAATCTGTAACACATCCAGAGTCATTTGTATCAGAATTAAACACTACTTTGGGTAGAGCACAGTTTTGGGGATGTTTATTTTTACTGCTGAATGCTGCACTAATCTGCAACTGAATTGATCATTGTATTGAATTAGCCATTATTTGATGATTATCTCAAGCAGAACAGAACAACCCCAAACCAGCAGGGAGTCTTTATCTAAAACCAAAGGCAAACAGATTAAAACTGTGAAAACACGGCTCTATAATTTATTAATTAATATTTTTTTGAGTTGTTTCATTAGAATTTAAATACTTGTTGGGGAGGCTACTCATTATTGATAGGATGCTGTAAACCCTGTAAAATATTCTATCAAGGATTTTGTTCTTCAGTAAATTCAGTAAATGGGATGCTTGAACAAGGGTCTACAACCAGATGTGGTAAGTAAATTTTGCATTCTTTTAGCAATACAACCATTTCACTGAAAGCCACAGCCAGAGAAAAAAGAGCAGAAGATCTGGCTGAATACAAACTAAAACTGTCAAGGCAAAGTGCCTATGGAATATTTGATTCAAATCCAGGTTGTCCCTTAGGAGGTATAGCAAAGCTATTGATGACTTCTCCATCAGTCAAGCCTTCTAGCAGAAAATGAACACTCTATCAGATAACCCAAACCATAATTTTTTACCTTCTTTCTATACATACAAAAATAACTAAATAATTTGAATTTAAAATAATTTGACAAAACATGGCAAAGCACCATTCCTGTCTCCCAAGACAGTCTAGGCCTGTCCTCCTTTGTGAGTGACTCTCTCTAGAGAAACATCAGACACTCCAGCATCTCTCTGAGTTATACATTAGATACATCCCAATGGATTATATGCAAAGGAGCTGCAGATCTGGATATATTAGTGGGAAAAGAGTCTGTCCAGATTGGAAGTAGGTTATCTAGTACAGAAGAGGGAAACACACCTTGGAAGGAAGAACAGCTCACTATGAAGAATTGTAGCAGTCGTTTTGCAGCACATTAATATTTTGAAAACATCAAAATACATAATTCCCACCCCCAAAAAGCTCATCAAAGCTATCTTTTTTTAAAAATCATTCAGGAAAAGGGGAAAAAGTGACACTTCAAACTTCTCCAAGGTCCATGACAAAAAAAGCAGAACCAACACACATACATTTGTCCAATATGGTATATTAATTTTCAGCTCTACAACTTCACAGAAACCCAATATATTTACCATGATTTGTGAACTGTATCCATGGGAATTCTGACTGGTTTTACAGTGGTTCCCTGTGTTGGAAAATCCCAGCTCTTCAGAGAGGGGGCAACTAAGAGGCATTTCAAAAGATATTATTCCATTATGAATCTTGTAGAAGGATGAGACACAAGAGATGCAAAACTCAACGCCATTCTATCAGAAGCCAACCTATTTCTTTGTTAAAATGCCTTATAAATGTTTTTCAGCTTTTGCCACACAATGCTGCTAATACTTCTAACACAAATCACCTGTTATTTTACCCCGCATGATTCTTGCTACAACACCTCTTTGCAGTTCTAATTCTCCAAAATATCTGGTCTGTTTGCAAGGCCATCATTTGAAACTTGTTTCCAGTTCCATTTCTGTCTCAACAACATCTGTCCTATTCCATGGCCTTTCTGAATCAGCATGTTTTATCTCAGAGTTTGCAAACAGATGCACAAGACTATGTGAACTTTCAGCCAGGCTTTGAGAATCCTCTACAAATCCATTTCTCACATCTCTTGGTCCCCTTTCGCTGGAAAAGTCAGGGGACACCTGGAACAGCAAGATGGTAAAGAAAAGGGAAGGAAGCCCAGCAGCTTTGCTGGGAGGGAGAGCCTGAGGGACAAGAGCAGGTGAGTGGCACACAAGGATAAAGAATTTGCAGATATTTCTATACCCTTGCAGAATTTGCAAGGATAAAGAATCTGCAAATTCTCTATTTGCAGGATAGAGAAAGAACTTGCAGATAAAGAATTTGCATTGCAATCTCTTGCCTGGAGAACACAATCTGGCCACCACAAAAAGGGGGACCAGGAGGTGGAAAGGGTATGGAAAAAGTTGGAGAAATGGAAGCCTCTGCTCAGACTGCCCAGAAGAAACTGCTCCATGACAGTATATTCTCCACAGTAAACTTAGGGCCACGCTAGGAAGATAAATTTACAGCAAAAGCAATGACAGCTGTCTGTATCACAGCTCATTTCCACTCAAAAAGAGATAATTTTTCAGATGCTTACGATTCAAGTCCTGGTTTTGAGATAAATTTAGCACATTTATTCTTAATTTGTAAATAATTTTTTAAAGCTTTGAAATAAAAATGATTAGAGAAGGGGAAAAAATGCTTCATGCTTATCAGTATATATTTATGTGCAATCACACAGATTTTTTTCTTGTGATAGATGTTCAGAATGTAAAAACTAACAGAGATCATATTTCAGAATAAGGGTGTCTTCTGGTTGACCAAAAGTAACTATACAACTTTTAATTTATTTTTCAATTATTTTACAGTATATCTAATATTTTTTTAATATGCATAACTCAACTATGCAAATATTATCACTGCACTATTATATTTAGTATATTCAGCAGGACTAGCTCCTTAAGTCAATAGACAAAAATTCCCGTTCCACTAATCTATGTGTGACAGACACTTTACTTTCCCAAGGATGAATATTCCAAAACAAAAATACGTAAAATAAAGAAATAAAAATGTTTTTCTTTTTAGTTTTGTTTTTGTTTGTTTTTTGCACCACAGATAAGTGAAGCTGCAAGTAACTCAGGGGGTTTGATAGTTACTAATTGTGTCAATCTCATTTTTTTATATTTTTTACTTCATTGTTCAAGGACAAGGATAAATTCATGAGGTGCATTCACATCTCTTGCACCCAGGTTAAATTACTGAGGCACAGAAATCAAAGCCAACATCCTCACTGAAGCACAAAGCAGTTTTGGCCAAAAGCCCCAGGGGTCTCCTCAAATATTTACATGTTCCTTCATTCCAGGCTATTTGCAACACAGTCCCCACATGGATCTGTCACCTTAAAAACTGCTATCAGGATATCAGAATAAATCCTGACCATGTGCCTTAATGGCCAATTACACATTTTAAATCAAAGACTGAATAAATAAAGCTTATAAGCTAATAAAGCTTAAAAGATCTAGTAAGCTCAGTAGCATCTTACCATGGAATCAGCATTACAACTACTATATGTGCTTTTTCTGTTGATAAGGCTATTGCAGCTATGAATAAGTAAAGCTGAATATTTTCTTAATCCCCAAATTTCAATCATCACCCAACAGACTAAACTGACATATAGATAAAAGGGATTTAATTATCTCTGTAGCCCTAAAAAACTCAGAAGAACTTCAGAACAAAGGGCTAGGATTTCACTATAAATACTGCCAAAATGTAAGATTATCTTCCATTAACTTAGCTGCTAAGTTAAATCAGTCCACATGAGTTAGGACTTAGTTTAATCAGTCCAAATCACCATGGTTCAAAGAGTTAAATATTTTAAACCTGTGCGACTGAAAGTTCCTTAAATAATAACTCTTCCCTAAAATTCCGCTGCCCTTTTTTTATTGTTTTCATATTATTTCACGTTTTTCTTAGTTATGCATTTCTTGCATTCCTCCTCAGTATCATGAGACTATAAAGGAAATTTATATTTCAAAGTATTTCAAATTACTGGTGTATAAAACTGAATTAAGGCAATCAGCTTACGAGTGACAAAACCTGAATTCAAAGCAAACGAAATAAAACTCAAACTGAATTAATATTTTGTGTATAAATATATTAATATATTTATTATATTAAGATAGATAAATTATATTGTGTATAATTATATATTTTGTGCTAATGATTTTATTTATTCAAACTGGCTGATGCATCTCAAACAGCACACCTCCCAAAAGTAGATTTAACATACCAAAACTTCCCAAGGGGAATTTAAAGGAATTTTAATTGAAATGTGTCAATATCCCCTAAAACAGTCGGGCCACAACTGGATGGTGCCAGAGAACGTCCTGTCCCAACCATTCACACAGTGACACATTGCCTCACCTTGCAAGCATCTGCTGTGTTCTTGTCATTAAAATTACAGGGAAATTAGAGCTTTTCCGCTTGAAAAGGTTATTTTTCATGATTTCTCTGCCTCCTTTAGACCTCCCACTTCCATTTTGTGTTGGGAATTGTGGAGCTCCAGCTCACATCACTTCTTATCTCCTGTGTGTATAAAGCTCAGCCTGGGGAAAGTCTGGGCTTTGTGCTGGATTTAGTTTTGTACAGAGCAAACTGGTGTGGCATCCTTCTCCTAAACCTTTTCACAAGTGTCACAAAACACCACACATGGTGGTTTTTGAGTGTCCAACTCGCTGGCACACTCAGCCATCAAAGCCTATCCCAGCTTAAAAAGAGCCTGTTAGGAACTGTAGGGACAAGCTAACACTCAGAAAGATTTCCCATAAATATAAACCAAAAGCAGACCTGCTTCCTCCAAGCATGGTACTAAAGCTATTTTTCTTTTATCTTTCAGCAGGGACTTTCCTTTCTTAAAAACAGAAGTGGCTGATGCCAAACTTACAGGAGCTTTAATGTCTGTAAGGAAACAAAATACATCACCAAATACCTCATCAGTAACTTGTTATCTTTGCATAATCCTTGTAACCTTATAGCTGCTAACAGTAGAAACTGGGAGATGAATGACTTTGTGGAAAAAACACTTCTAAAGAGTTTTTTTAATTAATTATCTGACAGAGAAACTATTACAACTAATGCACTGTGAATGCAGAAGAACTAAGAGTTTGAGGAGTTACCAGGTCCAATCCTCTAAATCATAAACTGTAACAGATTTTATGAAAATATGTTGATTTTGGCTGAGGCACTGGTCTCACAGTCAGCAATGGCATTAGGAGAAAACCACAAGTACTGCTGAACTAAACTGACAGCATACAAATGTTTTGAATATTAAACCTACTTCTGCACACACAAAAACAGATACATTAGTACCCAGCACATCAGTACAAATGGAGAAGGCATGGGGAGATTGCCTGTGCGACAAGTGGTAAGTACAAAGGATAAAAGAATTTTTCAATTGAAATAAGATTTCTTTTCCCCTTCTGTCCACCACTGTTCCATCAACTTCTGGACACAGCCTATAAGAGCCCACTGAAAGGCCTCACAAGGTTCAGTTTGCCTTTTTTTATTTGAGAAAACTCTTTTTCATTGTGAAGAAATACACAACTACTGCTTTTCTTATTACTAAATACTTTGGTAAAACTAAGCTGGACTGCTACGTTTTGCTGAGCATCTTGCAACACACATTCCACATCACAGACTTTTTTCTTCTTTTCTTTAGGGAGGTGTTATGCTTACTGTAGAGTTTTTATACTCACATGTTGAGTTCTTAATTTTTATTTAAAATAGTTGTGTACTACAGATATTAAATTCAAGCTATTCCATATTTCAAACCAAAAAACCCTAGTCTTCCAATCTCTCTATGCCAGTTTTATGGCTTCAGCACAAAACCAGGGATTTAACCTCATTTGGTTCACCGTGGGGATATTGAGATTCTCCAGTACCCCAAAGCCACACCAAAGGAGTTGTTGCTGATTTGTTACAAAAGACACACACGCACACAGCAAAACCCATCACATTTAACACACACCAGCAGGAGAACAGGAGTGAAAACTTGACTTGAACAGCTCTGAGCTCATCATGACGATGATGCCACAGGAGTCACCACGGTCTGCCCCACAACTTCCAACACATCAGGGGACAACACCAGAGGGCTCAGGCTGAGGGAGGGGATGCAGACAAGGAAAGAGAACAAGTGGCTGCTCCTGAACCATCCTCCACAGGAGTCTGGAGAGGACTGCAAGCAACTGACAGCCCACTCCCATCCCAGCTCCCCTCTGCCTCCCTGAGTGAGGACCAGAAGGGAGGAGATTTCAGAGGTGTCTGCTGACACAGGACCTGAGCATGGAGCAGGTGCCTCCAGCCCCCTTTGACACTCAATGGGATGCAGAAATGGCACAAACCTCTTATTTCTGTGTCTCTTGATGCTCCATGTATACATGGCCATGGGTTTGACCCTAAACAAATAAAAAAAAGTGAATGCTGTAGTAGTACACACCGGTAAAAGTCAAAGCCCCCACAAAAGAAACCAAAAAAAAAAAAAAAAAAAAAAACAAAAAAAAAAAAAAAAAAAAACAAAAAAAACCCAAAAAAAAAAACAAAAAAAAAAAAAAAAAAAAAAAAAAAAAAAAAAAAAAAAAAAAAAAAAAAAAAAAAAAAAATCAAAACCTAAAAAATCCCAAAACAAAAAGCTCTTCCCATTAGTAAAATTTAAAAAAAGGGGAGAAAAAAGAAAAAAGAGGGAACAAAAGTCTGTTATTAAGGAAAAATAAAACTAACTGAAATCCAGATGACAAAGTCAAGTCAATGTAAATATAGAACAAAAAAATACGCTGCTGAGTTTGTAAACAGCATCCAAGCTCTCTTCTATGTATTTTTAAAAAATATATTACATTTTCAAAGGATCCATGCAGGTAGAGTTAGAGCCACTCCCACAGTCCAGCAGTTACAATGTTTAATCCTATCAGCAGGAGAGCATGGTTTACTACAAAAAAGACCTCAGTAAAGATGTTGGGAAATTATTTGCACTAGAAGTAATTTACCAAACTAAAACTTTCCTGATTTGGCATGTGCAGTTGAGAAAGGGGTTACCAATTTTGCTCACTCGTACATCTACTAATAATCCCAAATTCATCTGCATGACATAGTGGAAAGGTAGATTTAAGTCCATCCCAGAAAATCTCCACTTGGAAATCCTGATCTAATTCATTCTTTCTCCTCTTCTGAGATGGGGCTGAAGGCCTGCAGTGCCCCCCACACCACCATGTGTTTTAAGGGAAGCAAATATTCATTTTATCTCTGCACCATTGCCATGGTCTTGCAAGCAAACCAAGACACAGCCAAGTTTCCAAATGCTGTTTATTGGCTTCAATCACTATTATTTTTTTTAAATAAGTGACTAAAACATTAGTCCTCGGGTCACAAACCAGAGCTAATGGGAAGCTACAGCTCAGCCAGTGCTAAAATCTTAAGTGTAAGGAAGAAGAGATAGGAGGAAAAGAAGAAGTACCAAGAGTCTGGCCAAGCACTTGCAGAAAACAACTCAGCCTAATGCACTTGGAGTCCCTCTCGGGTGGAAATCACTGAGCAGAGCTGCACTGAGAGCCAGAAGATGAGATTAATGAGGTCACTGCCTACCAGAGAGCTCCTGGCAGGAACTGGGGCCAAGGTTCCTGGCAGGAGAACTTGGGATCTGCCAGAAGCTGCAGGAAGCAAATGAATCAGACCTTCACACAAATGTCCACGCCGGGGGACAAAAACAGAAAAACAGAAAAATCCTGTGATGTGAAAGCCACCCTGCTTGTGTAACTGACTACATTAAACTACATTTTAATAGCCACAGGACACGTTAGTTCTGGTTTTTTAAAGCAGCTTTGAAGAGCAACATCTGTTTCCTAAAAAGGCAGAGTCCAGCTTCTCAGTGGAGTTCTCCACCACCAGATCACAAATCACTCAGCAGAGGGGCAGCATCCATCCCTGAGACTGGGATACTGCTAACAGAAGGAGACCCTGGGGCAGGAAAAGACTTGCCTAATACCAAACAAAACAGCCCAAAAAGCATACAAAACAAATGCACATGGGAAGTTATTACAAGTTAAAAAACTATCTTGGTGACAAAAAATAATACACTTTCTTCCACAATAGAGCACAATGCACTGGTCCTCTCAATTTACCGGTCCTACATTTGATAGCCTTATCTAGACATTCTTAATTCCAGCCCTTTGTATAATGGCAAAACCTAATCAATGTGACTACATGACCAAGGAAAATACCACATTTTCCAGCAAAAAATATGATTTTACTATTAATGCATTTGTGTCACAAAACTTGTCTGCTTCCTTGAAATGGCAAAAAATTAATGTAGAGGAACATACTGCTTCCCTGTTTACTCTGAATAAAAAGCAACAACTCCCCAGTCCATGAAAACAATCAAGCATTCAATCTGTGAAGGTATCATTGGCACATATTCAGAATATGAGGCACCAACTGGCCATGTGGAATGGACAAAACTAATTTATGTTGGTTTAGGTCTTCAGACTTAGGAAAAAAAAAACAAAAACACAACCTTACAATAAAAGGTACATTTCATGACACAAAATTACAATCATTAGGCGAGTTACCCTACTCTAAAATAATTTTAATATAATATGTTTAGCTCCTTGAAATTGTCTTTCTAGATTGTCCCCTAGTAAAATATTTTTTTCAATAAAGTAATTTACCAAGAGCCAAATTGCTTTGCTCCTACTAGAGTTTCTCCTGTACCTATTTTATTTTTGCCTTGCCAATGTATTTTAAAGGCAGTAAAGCAGAAAGCAGTAAAAGAAGCAATAATGAAGGAAGAGACACACAAAGTGATCCTTAATGGATTGTCAGCTCATGAAGGCAATTCACAAGCTAGAGCAAAATGAGTTCTATGCACAAAAGAAATCAATACTCATTGTAGCATCCTTCCTGCTACACTGCAATTTATCAGCTAAGCAGAATGCTGTCACATCTCATAGGTCTCCGAGAGCTCCCTGCTCTCCCAAGCAATATTTATTCTCCAGGGGTTCCACCCCAGCTGAGTCAGATCCAGGAACAGCCCTCAGCCACTGACTCCAAGAACAAGGCAGAGTCTTCAGCAGCCACGGGCCAGGAGGAGCCCCAAGACATGAGGTGGAGAACTGGTTTCATGCCTGACATGTTTTAGTTTTCTGAAATTCTTTCCCCAGGGAATTTTCTGTAAACAAGAGACATGTTTTTGCAAACTATACCTATGTTTTTATTTCTTTTCCTAGGAGGGACTTCTTCTTGATGTCCCTCTGGTCTGACCAACGTGAGTGAAGAGGTTTGTCTTTGTTTCACCAATCAAATTGGTCTGTGTAGAATTGTGTAAAAAAGAGACACATCTCAAAAATAAAAGAGTAATTTTCAGCCTTCTGACGTCAGAGTCTGTGTCACTGTAGTGTACAACAGCATCAGAGAGCCTCACACCTGACACAAGACATCCCTGGAGGGTCATCTGTGCCCCTGCTGCTGCTAAAGGCTGCTGAGTCACCAGATCCCTATTTACACAGCAAATAGACACTCACACTTATTATTTAACTTAAAACAGGGACTTGCCCAACCTGCCTGAAATTAGCATTGCATGGTTATGTTTTAAGGACAGATTTTTTGGGGTTTTTTTGTTGTTGTTGTTGTTGTTGGGGGTTTTTTTGGGGGTTTTTTTGGGGGTTTTTTTTTAAAAAGTAAGTACTTCTCTTGGATTACACTCTTTTCTGACCCAGAGATGGGGCAACAGAAGTGTTGTAAAAACTTTTATTTCATTTTCAGCCTCACGCGTAGGGTGAGACAATATAGATGTTACAATTCACAATGTTACCATCACAATCAGAAGTCAACTATTTCCTAATTACAATATATTATAAGCGTTCCTTGGCCTATCAGCTTTTGCCACACAGTGTTGTTAATGCCTTAAAGCCAATCATCTAAAATCACTCCTTGTGGGTCCTAGTACACTGCATCTTTCATAGTTCTATTTCTCTAAAGTATCTAGTCTTAGTTTCATCATTTGAAACATTTCTAGTTCTCCCTCAACAATGTCCATCCTATTCCATGGCACTTCTAAGTCAGCACTTCTTATCTCAAAGTTTGCATACAGATACATACTATGTGAGCCTTCTGCCAGGCTTTGAGAATTCTCTACAACTTCATTTCCCACATGCTTCCTCAAAAATGAATAGATAAATATCAAGAGACAATCTGTAAACTCATACTTATGAATCCAAACATTTTGGAAGTAGTAAAGATTAACAATGGATTTTGCCGTGAACAAGACTCACAACAATCACACTAGTCATTTAAACATGGAAATAAACAAGCACCTAAATTCCTAAAGTTAGCCCTCACACACGAGCCAAATTTATTAACATGAAAACTTTCAAATGCTGTTCAGAGAAGAGAGCCCTGCAAACCTATTAATGTGGCTGGAATAAATAACAGCAGAGAAGTGAGAGACACAAAGGTCACAGACTCACCATTTACCTAATGGAGCATATTTCTGCATTTCACATAATCTGAAGCCTTCTAATGAAACATAATAGCACCAAAGGAAATACATCATCCTTTTTAAATAGCTCACTGCTGTCAGAAGCATCCTGAGCACACCAACCAGCCTTGAGTGGGTCTGAGGGGGGCTGGGAATTTGCAGTGACACAGAAATCTTTTCCTAGAGAGCAGTGGTGATGGAACACCTGCCCTTCCATGGGGCAGGCTGGAAGATGCTTCGAAATTTGGGTAAGTGTTTTGAGATTGGCTTTGAAACACTCAAGAGATCAGTTTGGGAGTTTTCAATGGAGAAACTGAAAGCCTGATGAGTAAAAGTAAAGCTCCATGTTTTAAAGGCTTCCAAACAGGCATCTTCAAGGACAGATCAGCTTTTCTCCCCATATCTTGCCTCCTCCTCTCAAAGGGACTTGGAAATTTTTGGTCAGATGACTTAAAAAACTGTTTGTTTGGAGATTTACCAGTAGTAGGTGAGAAATGCTAAATAGTCAGAGCAAATTGGGGGAAAACAAATAATCTTGGGAAAGTGCTGCCTACTGCTCTGGTAATCTTGGCCATTTCTTTCTCTAGGAAATACTCAGCAATTGCAAATGGAAGGCCATAGAAATTAAATACACTGTGAGAGAGAAAGTGAGAAACTGAGAGAGAGATTGAGAGAGGGCACATGAAAGATATTCCCTCCTAAAATTAGAAGCATAAATGCTTGACTAAATATTGTGAACATAGTCAAGAAAATGCTTTTCTCTTAAGAAGCTGCAGCATAACAATACAGCAGAATGACAGCTCCACCTAAATTATCAGTATTTAGCATCACTTCAATATGCACAGAATCCTGGAGGGTTTGTTTGGTAAAATACAATCTAATACACACAAACCTAATAATTTTTATAAAAGGACTAGCTCTAACAACAGTTGCTGGTATCTGCTGAGTTATGCTGGAGAAAGCAAGCTATGAAAACACCTAGGGAGCTCCAGGCACAGAACTGCTACCTTGTCAAAAGGAAAAACTAATAATAAAATTAAATAGAAACATCAGTGGTAATAGACATAAAATTTCAAAAACAGACAGTAAAGATCCTTTGACAATGTCCTCAAAAAACCCAAAGGAGCTTTACAGAGGAATTTTCTGGAGCTTTGGATATATTTCAAGACATTGAGGAACAATGCAATGCACAGCAGGACATTCAGTAAGAATATTCTTTTACTGGTTTAAAATCAGACTTTGCTTTGACCTTAGAACCAGCCAGACTCTGGAACACTCCTCTGCATAACACAAGTTTCTACAGGATTTCCCAGTTCCAGAAGCCTTTGGCCAGAGCCCTACTAGAAATAACATTGTCTCAAGAGAATATGTTTCTATTATTTGGCATTTCCCACCTACTGCTGGTAAATCTCAAACAATGAAAACAATTAATTGGCAGATTACAGGAGCAACAGACTTTCCCTTCACAACTCAGCCTTAAAAATAACATTAAACCATCCATGCACCTCTTCAGCCTTTCCTCACTCTTCTCTCCCACTCCCTCCTTAAACCCACTGCCACCCTGGAAAACACACATTAACCCCTCACTTTTCCACACACAGCCCTGCTTCCAATACATAAATTTCAAAGGAAAAACCAAAAGAATTATACAGTACAATGACTATTCTGTGCCTTGTTCATTGCTCATCAGACAGTCTGGAGGTCACCAATTAAGACTTACAGCAGGAGAAAATTAAAGACTAAAACGTTGTATAATCTTCGCATGGCAGAGACATTTTTCTGTCTGATTTATTCTCATTGGAAAAAAAAATCACAAAAACCAAAAAAGCTATTTATTTTATTTATATTTATATTATATATAATATATATTTATTTATTATTTTATGGCTGCCCCATCCCTGCAAGTGTTGAAGGCCATCTTGGACAAGACTCTGAGCAACTTGGTCTAGCAGAAGGTGCCCCCAACCCATAGCAGGGGTGGAACAAGATGATCCTCTCCAATCCAAATCATTCCAGGACTCAGCAGAAAGAATAGATGCTTTGGACATTGGAATGTGCCTGCAGTTTGCTGACACTTGTGGCTGTAAAGCAGTGAAGGCCACTCAAAGCAGCTTTACTAAAACATAACGCTGAAGGGTTTGACACGTGCAGAACAAAGCAGGTGGATACGTTGGTAGGCCTGCAACCATAAAATATTTGTGCAAATAGTTTAGGGACACCTAGAGCAACCTAAACTATGGAGCTGAAGGTTAAAAGTTGAGCTGGAGACCAGTACATACATAAAAAACATATAGACTCATATGCACCTACATGTATTTTACCTACACATAAATACAGATGGATGACAATCAATGTCAACGTATGTAGACACTGGACCTGGTTTTTTGGAGAAAACATTCTCCCTGTAATTATTTTAGGAAGATAAAGCAGGAATTGATAATTCATCGTACTTAATACAAGATTTGCAAGTCACTGAAACAATAATATAATATTTAAATTAATTTTAATACACAGAACCAGCTACTATTAGCCCATTCTGTTACATATTTTTAGATAAAATACTACCCCTAATAACATTTAGATACATATTTTATTGACTTCAATAGAACACTTATTCCATCCTCAGTCTGGTGAAACCACTGTGCATTCTCAATATTGTGAGGCCAGAACCTACTCAGTATGCCAATCTAATTACAGGTTTTGTCAGACATACATACAAGCTGACAGTTCAAAAGAACTTCCATCTTGAAAAAGCTCCAAGATTTATTACAAATAAGTTGGGCCTCTTACCAAGACACGCAGAGATTAATTAATTTATCTACATTACTACATTTTTTCCATGTTTGCACTGCATTTTTCTCCATAATGTTGTAGCCAGATGCTTCAGTTCTCCTAGGTCAGATTCTTTACTGGCCCCTTGCCACATACACAGTGTGCATGTACAAAAATCAGGATTTCTTTATATGGAGATATTCAGTTGTCTGTCTTCTCAACATGCAGGGCCCAGACCATAAGTGACAATTTCAGGCCAGTGAAATACACTGCCACCCACATCAGGAGAATGTGCAGGGGGACTGAAACCAGCAGCACATCTAGTGCTGGCTTCCCAAAACAGAAAGAAAAAACAAAGCAAGAAGAAGGATAAATTACTTTCCATCTGGTTCTTAATAGCCTTGATGGAATTTTATCATTCGAAAGACACTCGTATTCCTTCCTTAGACACGCCAAGCATGTTTTACTGTACATTGTGACTTTCAGATTCCTCCTCATTTTGCCCTCCCTCATCAGAGTAATTTGCTTTCGCTGCACGATAGAATCTATCGGCGGAGAGAACATCAGGGATAATCACGACGTTTCCAAAAGGATTTATTACAGATTATAACAAACTCATCACCTTAATGGGATTTGTCACACAATAGTTTAAATCAACGCTATAGATCTACAGAGGATAACAACTGCTTCAAAATATAAGGACCAAACCTGGAGAGTCATTAGGTAGATAATGAACTCCCTCAATCCCCATGTAAATCCCAGCAGCCTCCTCAAGAACATGGATAGGCATGATTAAGCCAGAAAGCACATGTTGCAAAATGCTTCACCTAAGACTTTTTGCTTTTCTCATGCACTTATTTATTTTAAGTCATTTAAATAATGTTGCAGAAGCCATTCTTGTATTAAGGCGTCCACTGCACTGTGACAAGCTGAATTTTCTGTTGTTGGTCCTCGTTTTTTTTGGAAACAAAATTTCCTTTAGTCCATCAAAATTAATTCTATAAAGATCAAAATAATTGATTAATCTCAAAAAACCCAAAATTTTATCAGTTAGGCTATCAGAATGCTAACACCATTTCAAACCAATATGAAATAACTGCCACTCATACCCTGGCCCATTCTCAGTGAAGTTTGAGATTTGATGAAGAAAAAAAGCCATGGAAGGAGTCTCTGGAGCCTGCATTGCATTAACCATCTACCAGGTTCCTACCACATACTCTACAAGTCAATGGCACAAAATCTCACAGCTGCAACCAAGTGAAGGATTTTACATTCAATATGAATTTTGGGGGAGTGAAAATTAATCTAGACTGCAAACCCCTTCAAACCATTGGTTAGAGTGAGAAAATTACCTTTTGTACATCAGAAATCCAAAGGAAGAGGTAACAGGAGAACCGTAAACACAGAGCTCCCATTGGCAGATAAGCAAACACAGCTAATTTACCACGTGCACTTCCATAAAATGCTTCTCGCAACCTGTATGAGAACTCTGGAGACAGGGATGCTGACAGGAGCATCAGCTGGTAACACACTCCTTTATCTTTTCTCCTCTTCATACACACCAACCTACGCAGTTAGCAACTGCTAGTTAATCCAGAGCAGAAGATGAGTGCGCCTCAAAAGAAACCACATAGACAATCAAAAGGAATTGCTGGTCTCCTCCAGAACGCCAGATATTCCACACTGGAGACAAGAGCAGGAGCTCAGACAACCTACGCTTGCTGACTGCTGCCCCGCTGTGGTGGATGTTTTAACAGACCTAAGATGACAGAGAAAAATAAAATGATCCTCCTTCACATTCCTCTCCTATTCCTTCGTTCTTTGGCGTTTTCCTTTAAATCTCTACATAAGCAATATGGGAAGCAATAGGGAATAGTGTGGCTACTGAGTATTGTTCCATGCCAGATTTCCCCTGAACTGGAAAAGAAAAAGAACTGCCCAAACATATATTGCTTTTATTTCCCAGTCGAACTGCTCAGTAATTTTTCCTTTTGGTTTGTCAAGCCAGATACACAGCCAGCTTTACAAGTCTGCCCATCCCCACAAGTCCAGGATTTGGGAAAAGCTGACTTACACAACAAAAGAAAAATACTAAAAGTAGGAAGCTTAGAGGAACAAATAAACACTGGAGAGGAAAAGAGAACATAGGTCTAAGGCAAAATCCAAAATGCCTTTATCAGCCAGATGAAGCATATTTAATAGCAGTAAGAACAGACACCTGAGCCATGACTGACTAGGAACTACAAGCTTCTCCTTGAACTGTGTCCTTTTTCAAATGTTGGTTTATACTGTGAGAGACTAAATCAGATACATTAAACTTCAATAATAATCTAAATCAAATGTGTGAATCTATACTATAAAATAACCAGTTTAGGCGGCTTCAAATTATAGCATTGATAGGAACTAAAAATTAAGCAGAGCGGAATTTAAATTCCTTGGGAATGAAAGTGTGAGCCCATTACTCTGCACTAGTATCAGCCAGCTAAGCTGTCAGGGCTGTTCCCAGGTGTATTTCCCTCTCCTGGGAAAGTGTCCCTCTGGATAAACCTATGGCCGAACCTTTATTCCCCCATCTCCCTTGAGGTGCTGTAACTCTACTTAATCCTCATCCAGGTCACAGGTAGCTCTTTCCTGGCTCCACACTCTTCTCTGTAAAAACACCTGCTGTAGTCTTTTTAATTCCCCTTTACAACAGCCCTAAAGAAGACACTGGCCCTTTTCTATTCCAGTGCAACAATAACAATGATTGAAAAAACATACAAATGCTTGTGCGTCTTCTTCTAATTCCCCAACTTGCTGATGACAGCTAACACAGTGACCTCCCCCAATCCATTCTCAATCCCACCCCATTTTACCTCAGCAGCTCATACTGATTATTTCCCACAGCACTCGCCTCTAATCCAACAGTTTGACTGAAAGCCTTCTTAAAAACTCCCTGCTATACCCTGCAAAAGTTATTAAAATGGAAAGCATATAAGAGACAAACATAAAATCATATAGTTATGGATCTCTAACACAGAATCCTTTCCCTGTTCCCAAAAAAACCACCTATTTTATGATTTCAACACAGTGGATAGCTGGCCACAGCACAGATGAAGGTGAGCTACAGCTCATGAGGGTCAGAGCCTTTTAAGGACAAAGCTGGTATTTCCAGCCCTCCTCCTCTGCTTCTCAGAAATCAACCCTGTACTTTATTCCCTGGCACACTCTTAAACCAAGGATGGCGCAGCAGATCTCAACCATCCAAAGGGGATGCCCAAGATGCATCCATACCTGTTTATGGATGCCAAACTTGCAGGCTACCAAATCTCTGCTGGAGCTCAAGCCTGGGCTAGCTCAGATATGAAGACATAGGTGAAAGGGATTTTATGCTGGATTTGTGCTGTTGGCAGGACAGAAAACAGCAGCTGTAGTTTAAGGCTGACATAGACAGGCTGTGTGTGATTCGATACAAAGTCTACTGCCCAAAGCTATCCTTTCACATTCCAGTGAAGAGTGAGAGCTGTGCTACATCCAAACATGTTTCTGAGCTTGGCAGGGAACTCAAAGGAAGTGTGCATAAACTAGAGAGAGAGAGCTGTGCCATCCTCCACCCAACAGCAAAATCCTGTCCTCGCTTTATTTGCCCAAAGTTGACTAATACCTGCCTTCTGAACTGAAAATGTCTGTCATCCAGCCCAGAATTCATCCCAACTGTGCTCCAAAGAAACTGCATTCAGATAGACATAAAAAATAAAAATCCAGCCAGAATTGTCAGTGATTCTCTACAGCCCACAAAAAAAAAAATCTTCATATGAGGTGCACTGTGTCTGTGTGTTCATTAGTTAGCAATGAAAGACAGGAATATAAAACACCAGCATCTCTTTCAAAGTTCTGTGTCAGGGATGAGTGGGACTGTGCTCACACAGAGCATTTCCAGGAATATTAACTTTATGTAGCCTTCTAAGATTATATTACTTCCAGGCTGATTTATTTGTAAGTTGTCGATAAGGTATATTAATGTAAAACAGTTACTATCTTAACAACAGTTAACAATTAAACTCTTCCATCTTAGCGGACCTCCCCAAAATCATTGCAGTTCCCCCTGTATTTCTTTTTTTTAGGCTAATACCCACAGGAATATACAATGCTAAAAGTTGCAAAACTGGATTTTTGAATAGGAGCAAAGAGGTGACCTTCTTGACTAAATTACTGTGCCTGGAAAAGCTGTAGATAAAATCATCTATCCTTCTTATAATTACTGAGGGATCTGGAGGGAGAGGAAAAAAGGAAGTGCTGTAATTTTGAACTACTGTATATAAACGTCCTAAACTCCATGGGTAGATTTTGAATTTGAGGCATAAACTGATTAAATGAAACAGAAGGAAAACCAAAACCAAGCAAAAAGCCCAGGCCATGAGAGCAACCTGCAAAGAGCAGAAGTGGTCAAAGCAAAAGAAATTCCCCACAGCAGGGCAGAGCAGGGCTCGCTTTGAGATGAGAATCCACTCACAGGGAAAAGGGGAAATTCTCCACTTCCAATGAGACAAGAATAGAGGAGCTGATGAGTTCTTGTGCTTCTCACTATGTTTCCTATCTAAAGATCATGTTGAATTTAGGGAGGGTTGGGTTGTTTGGGGTTGGGGAGGGAGTGTTGTTTCGGTTCTTTACTATTATTCCTTTTTATTTTCCTACCCCTAAAAACTAAGACCTGTGTTCCCATGGGACTACAGATCCAAGCACCTGGGCTGAAGGTGTGTCAGGACTTTGGGAGCAGTCTGTAGGGAACAAAAAACATTTTCCCTGCCAACAAACATTGCATGTAAAGAACAGTAATAATGACTTTATCACAACTTTGCAGGTTTTAAATCATCATGGCAAATGACAAATTTCTGCCTGCATGTGTACTCTGTTGCTTTTTCATGAGACCAAAAAGACACAAGGAGGAAGAAGTAGTGGACAGGGACAAGAGGGATCTGTCTCCTTTGCCAAGAATTTGGCTGCAGAGATGTACCCAGCAATGCTGATCAGGTACTGGGAATTTCTGTTCTCCCAAATAAATTCCCTGTATTTAAAAGATACTGGAAATTTTTAAGAGGTTGAGAGAGAAATAAAATTCAGATAGAGGCTGTTGCTTAAATGCATCTTGGGCTTTTCATGTAACTGAATGCCCTAATCAGAATTTGCATTCAAGAAGATTAGAGTCCAGTTAACTGGTAGAAAAGATGAATATTTAGAATTATCTCAAAGCATTGAAAAATATTTTAAAATCTTCTCTCACAAAACATTTGCATCTTTGAAATAAAATAGAGGAGAGCAGGAGAGAAGAGGGCAGTAGTGAAAAGCATTTAATATACATTTTTTCCAAAGTGATATCATAAAAAAATACAAAGCAATGCATTTAATTAGTTTTTCTCTAATTATCTCCTCTAACACTTCTTCCCCCTCCCCCCATTTTTTTCAAACAGTATCAAACAGATGAATTCAGGATACAGACCAAAGCAGCTTCATTTCCATTACAGGACTTTTCTTTTGCAATCACAAGAAGCTGCAATACAAAAGCAGCTTTTAATAAACCACTTTTTGGCAAAGGAAATGAGATCAGCTCAAGGTTTCTCCAATGTCACACAACAAAGAGGCTGCAGCACCCTCCCACTCTGCCTGAGAGTCATCAGACTCAGGCTCCTGCCTGCCAGGACGTGGCCAAGGGCTATTTCCAGGCTTTGGCTTCCCACTCCTGCACCCAGCTGTGCTGAACTGCTCCTGTCCTTATGCTCGCTTTGAGTCACAGCCAACCCATCCTCCTCAGATGCACCTGGAAAAAGTGAGCCCAGTCACAAGTCTTTCTCCATCCAAATCTACAGCTAGAAACAGAAAATGGAAAAAAAAACCAAAGAAACAAAAACCACAAACAAAAAAACCCAACCAAAGGCACCAAACCCCAGGTTTTCATAGCACCTATACCATGTGGCAGCAAATAGTCACAATGGGGACATTTTTACCAAAATCTTGTGAAATATACAGCATTACAGATGGCTTTTCACTAGAAGTGTGCACTTATAACCCACACAATATTTACTAAAGCCAAAACAAATTAAGAGTTGTTTGGGTTTGGTTTTTCTTTTTAAAGAACGTTGCTGGAGCTCTAATTTCAAGTCTTGCTCATTCTCACAACTCAACATTCCCCCCCCCCAATCAACATTACTGGTTCATAAATGACTAGCCACTATTAAACTTCAACTTCCTATCAGAATTTGTGTATCGTTCTTTCACCTTACACATCTATTAGAAAATTAGGTTGATCCACTTCTTTATAACTGAGAAAAGCCAGTCATTTTTTCCCCCCTAACTTCAATTTCACAGATAACATCAGTGATCCAACAAACAACAGGAAATGCTAGAGGTAAAATAAGGAAGGTACTTGGGGGGGATTTTATAAAGATCACTCCAGGCTCATATATTTTACTCAATTTTTATTGAGTAATTTCTAGGTGGGCAAAAAGCCAGCTGAACAGAAGGAGCAGGCACAGGCAGGTAACAGCCACCCCATTTAGAGCTGGTATGTCCAGTTGTTCAGGGGAGCTGCCAGCCCAGGTTGTACATCAGCAACAACAGGAAAATGCCTCCCTACCAACTTTGCTACCTTGTTATTCAAAGTAACTACAAGTGACCTGTACTTCATTCAACAGGAAAATGCTATCTTTTAAACTCAGTGTAAAATACTTTTATACACAAAGCTTGCCCACTTACTGGTTTTCTCTGAAAAAGTCAGGACTCTACAGATACATTATCTTCCTTAATTTCACAAATATCAGTCTCTTAATGCACAAAATAATCAATATTCTGACAATTGCTGCAGCCTCTTGTACACGTCTCAGCATTTTGCTACACCAACAGTGAGCAGTAATGTCCCAGAAGCTCGTGTTGTACACATTCCATCATCTAAAGCAAACATTTACACAGATTTTACATAATCATGGAAAAAAGTCTCACACAAACAGTCAACACTAAGAGGAAGGAGCCTGGGCTTTAAAGTCAGGAGGCATTTTGTCACCAGCTTTGATGAAACACCTCTGCCGCTCAGGCTGGCAAAGCAAGGAGGAGACCCTGAAACAAGAGCACACATCAGAAGCGGAACACTTTACTTCTCTGGCCACACAGAGAGCTCTGCAGACAGAATATATCTGGGCCTTGTCCCATCTGCACAAGGCAGAGGGAGAGCAGTCAGACCTTTCAGACATCCCACGGCATCCACCAGAGCTCCTGTCCCAGAGACAGAGCAGAAGCACCTTGGATTTCTTCATCTACTTTTATATCCTTAAGCTAAGTCCACTTTTCCTCCATGCTGTTGCAGATACCTGGTTCCCAGGGAGGTGATTAGGGAAGGCTGGAGAGGGCACAAAGTTGTTTTGAGGCAGTGATGTGGGAACAACTGCTCAGGAAATGCAAGAGGGCAGCTCTGCTCTGCTGGTGCTGAGCTCCTCTCCCAGCCCTGAAGCACAGCACGGGATTTAAGTTAATTACTGAACTTCTGCATTGAATCCTGCCTAGTGTCAGATGGAGAAGCAGTAAGGGTTTAACCGCCTTAAAATAACATTTCTAAAGATTGCGCCTTGTTTTTCTGACCTGGTTTATACAATCCTAAATGGAAAGAGATTAGGAATTAAACATATGCAGTGTGAAAATCACGAGGTTTGTTTTGTGAACTCAGCTCAATAAAGCAAAGCAGAAAGGATAAACCACTTAAAGATGCAATCACTAAGAGAAGATCTGGAGACTGCAGGGATGGATAGTGAAGGTGTAGTTCTTCTGTTTATGCAATTACTCCAAATGAAGCCAGAAACGCACAATCCAAAGGGAACAAGACAGACACATGTGGCACTGATTCTGCTTTCAAATGCTTGGAATAGCTTGAACTTTTCTTGCTAACTTAATTCTTGGGTGTTTACTTCAATGAGAACCCCACTGGTTTTAATGATGAGCAGACCAATTCATCTCAAAGGACACATGAATATTCTACCGGAGAAAAAGCAACCCCAACTGCAAATATAAATTAATAAAGGCATTACGGGCTTTCATACCATCACCTGTCCCATACTTTTATCTCTCACCTGGAAGAAAAAAAAACCTGCTCCCAGTAAATGCTGCTTGGCAGAAGTGAGCACAGGAGCAGATGTGTCTGCATTAGTGCTTTATTTTCCACAGCGGGCGCCTGGGGACATCCCAACTGTTCTCATTTGCCACGTGTTGGTTCCCACCGTGGAGAGGTCCTGGAGCACACAAGTGACACTGGAAGGGGTACTCCAGGACTTGCCTAGCCCATTACACCTGTTGCTGGCCTCTCAGCCCCCTGGAGCAGATCAGAGGTTTGCTGTTCTTGCTCTATAGCACTGCTCCTCCTGTGCCTCCTTACCTGCTAAAACAGACACTGCCAACAACACAGGGAAGAAATTCTGTGTGCTTTGTATGCAACTGGGCAAAAGGGAAGGTCTGCGTGCAAGCACGTAATAAAAAAATGTTAGATGTTTTAATTTTGCCTTGCTTTATCACCTGGTAGACCCCAAAGGAAACAGTATAACTATTATAAGCATGATATCTAATTGCACTTTTATCTTAGAGAGTAAAATTCTGATTCTGAAAATAGCTCAGCCTACGTTATATGTAGACATATGGCCACATCTACATTATAAAGAAATCACACAAGAGGATGAATCTCTAGCTTGATGTAACTTTGTAAATAAACATGTACCATGACTGCTAATTAGATTCATTCCAATTTCCTAGACCCAACACAAGTTTTCCAAAGCTATCCAAAGGGCAGCCATTGGTCTGGACATTTACCAGTGGCTTAACTGGCACTTGGATAGAATCACAGAGAGGAGTTTAATTCCATCCAGCTCCCCTGTGACTGCACTGCCACACAAATCACACCAACACGGGCTAGAGAGGGAAAGGTGATTCACTTCCGAACTACAGCCTCTC
Organism: Sterrhoptilus dennistouni; assembly: GCA_013397095.1. Taxonomy (NCBI): domain Eukaryota; kingdom Metazoa; phylum Chordata; class Aves; order Passeriformes; family Zosteropidae; genus Sterrhoptilus; species Sterrhoptilus dennistouni. The sequence goes on from VWZU01004631.1 coordinate 374,664, forward strand.
TCTGAAATAAATTATAAATGCAGGCATTGGGAAAAAAAATAATTCTACATCATTTAAGCCACATCAGGGCAGCTCCTACAGCTCAGATGGGCAAGGCCATTCCCATCATCCTGGCTGAGCAAAGCTGGATCAGTGTGCACACCACTTCTCAGGCTAAAAGTGTGTTCAGATAGCACAGGGTAACAGTGCTGAGCCAAGGCAGTGGGTTCATTCCTACAGCCCCACAACTGAGATAAAAATTCACCAATTACTGACAGAGGCAGTAGGATCTCTCTTCTGACTCCCAAGCACTTGCATAGATCAGGGGAGGCCATGTGGGTAGAAACTGGAGCAAATCTTTGGGCTCTTCAGTGGGTCAGATACACCTAAATTATCCAAAGGCAGATATATATCTATATAAAAATATACATTAAATAGTAACATCCAAATAAGGATGTGACTCACTCACCACTGCCCAGTCAAAGCAGACCATTCAAGAAATCTCATTTACAGTGCATTTTATTACTGGAAAAGCAAGACAGGACTGTGTTTTAAAAGCTGTCACTTACTGACAACTTGCAATATGTGGTTACAAACACTGAAAATGAGTGAAGCAGACACTTTGCTTTAGGAAGGATGAGATGGGAATGGCTGGTACATGTCTTGGTCTCAAAACATCAGCCTGATGATAAAGAAGTGTTTGCAAGATTAACAACAAAAGCTTGCACGTTAGAGGATTGAGTGCATGTATGAATTTACGAGGGGATTAATTTCATTTACATGCAGGCAACATTAAAGGAAACAGAAAAGCCACTGCATTCATTTAAAAAAATTATAATAGTGAAAATTGGCATTTAATACAGGTTAAGCAGGAAAAATGTGCAATACATAAGCAGGAATCTTTCTAAAAAACCCAGTTTTTTGGTTACATGAAGGCAATCAGGAGTGCTGTGTTCAAGTGCTAGCAAGGCCCATGATCCCTGCCTGTCTTGCAGTTTGGGGATATTCAACTAGTAATCTAACACTTAATACACTGTAAGGAAGCCAGTTCTCTTCTGGTATCTGACACTTTTAAACAATTTATATATTTCAGTACAAACTGTTTTTATAGGTGGTAAGTGGATCTAAGTATTAAATAATGAAGAGATGTTCTTCCCACATCAGTTGAGTGATTGCAACATTAAAAGACAGGAACATTACTGCACAAAAACTGCTACATTTTCCCCTCAAAGAAGCTATTGCCTAAATATTTCATAAAGCTACTTTTTCGAGTGGCACTAAATATTTTTAAAGACGTTACCTCCTCAGTAAATGTCTCACTAAGTGGCTTTTTTGAACAAGGCAGCTGCTTTCCAGCCATTTAGCTTTTCTACACACTCAAGCATCAGCTTGATGAACAGAGCACACGAGGGTGGCCAGACTCCTCAGAGCTGACCATTCTCCATGCACACACACAGGACAGCAAGCATCTGAGTGTGTACACACCCAGTGTCTAGAATTACCACACGTAGATATGTTTATTAAGAGTGCTGGATTGTTGCTGTCATCTGGATAGACCGTCCTTGTGGGAGGCACACTGGAAAAAGCAAAGGGCCACTGATCCAAGCAAGCTTTAATGAGATTTGACAGGAAGAGTCCAAAGTCTCACCGTCTTGTTTTCACTCTGTCTTCCAGAAAACAGGAGGTTTAATCAATTGCAAATTTTCAGTATACACTTTAAACCATCTCCTTCATTTTTTTGGCTTTTTGTAGCTCGCAAGTACAACACAAGGAGCAATTCCCAACTTCCTTCATCAAAGCTACATCCTGCCACAGGTCCTTGAGATCTGTTCAAGAAATGGCCAGAGAGTCACAGACTTCTCTGGAGAGTCCATCTTTCTTTCCAGTATGGACACTGCCCTCTTCCAGCTACCAGCCATTGGACACACCTCAGTATTCCTTGCACTGCAGCTGAAGCAATTCACAGTCTCTGTTACCAGCCAAGTCCTGCTTTGCTCCCTCATCCCCTCTCATTTCTTCAAAACCACTTTTTCATAACTTCTTTGCATTTTTTTTTGTTAAGAACAAAAGCTCAGGTCTTTGTCTTACAGACCTGAAAGTGAATTCAAATCAGGTGAAGTGTTCACCACCATGAGGAGAACAGTTTGAAACAACAGACTCCAATTTTGCCATCATCTCCTTGTCCAGAAAAGAAACAAAAACCAAAAAAAACACCAAAACAACACAACAAAAATAATTCTTGCAAGAAAATTCTAGAAGAGGTATCTTTCCTGCCATGCTATCACACCCTGCTCGTTCAACCTGAATATAAGAACAAATGGGGAATATTTACAAGCAGCAAAATAAGAGTAGCACAAACCTGTTTTACCATTCTGTCATTTGCAACACCTAAATACAAAAATTGTCATGTTTTTCCAATCAGTTAAATGCCAGCTGCAAAGGTATCATTAAATCTGTACCAGGTCTAACAAATTAACAAGCAAAGCAATTAAGACTGTATTAGAGACCTTATTCTCACAACATAATCAAAAACACTTCTTTACTTCTGACAAAAAACCATAAATGTCAAAACAAAAGCTCAGAGCTCGAATTCTCATTTTCAGACTGAGCAAAGGCAGTTAATCTACTTCCAAAATGGCACCCAGTTTTGAAAAACTGCTTGGAAAGATCTGGGATACAAAATGGCAAAAAGCTCAACAAACAAAATAAATAAAAAAAAATTAAAAGGAGGTAAGCATTAAGGAGGTATAGGCAGAAAGCAAAAATATAGAAAAAAGGTACATGAAAAAGAAAAGCAAAGCAGAAGGCCAGGACAGACAGACATAAAGAAGTACAGGGACTGTAACACAACTGCATTTAACAAAACATCTTCTCAATTACAAGTAACACAGCCATAGGCAGCGCCCAGTCCTCCAAATCATGGATGTAAAAGAAATGGAACAGGGAAATAAAGCAGCAAGAAACATAAAATACTAAAGCTTAACTTGTTTTTTTCCCATTAAAACAAGTGTTCAATGACTTCAAGGGAAGTAATCACTAGATCAGTTTATATTTTTCCAAGTATTTCTCAAAGACAGAGCTCCATCACAAAAACGATCACCCGCCAGGCAATCTCAGTACCCCAGGATTTTATTTCATCTTTTTTAAAGTCTTCAAGTATGCACAACAATTCATCAGCACTGCCTTTTAAAGTTTTATGATGTTTCCTTTCCTTCCTTTCATGGCCAAGCTTGGCCACCCTGCAGGGACCTCACCCCCAGCACAGAGAAAGGGGGACAGAAGAAAACAGAGAGGTCACCCCAAAGCAAAGCAGCACAAAACCACAGCCAGTCATGTCCTGTGCTTCCCTGCAGCGATGAAGGGTGAAAGAGAACAGCCAGATGTAAGAGCTAATCCTGCTACGAAAACGTTGACAATAATGTGTATTTCTGCAGCCTGGCAGTCTACGGCATCCCTGGGAAATGGATGTCGCAAAAGCAAGATGCTTCTTCAGATTAAATAACCACACATCTTGACTGCCCTCATATTTTTTTAGAAGTAAAAATGCATTGAGGGTGACTAGCATTTGTTTGCTGTAAAGCTCAACTTCATTCAGTTTATGTCTGTCATTTTAAAAATTCAGTCTGTGAAGAAATGAGGGTTGCAGCAGGTAAGTGATAAGAATGACAATCTATTCAGGGTGGCAAAATTGAGAAAATTAAACTGTACAACTGCATGAGAATCAACAGTGAGATCTACGTTCAACAAAATGCATGTATTTTTAAATATCTGCCATGAAAGTAGCAAATTTTAGTTAGGTGGGGTTTTCTCTCCCCAGAAAAAGAAAACTTCAATGATTCAGATCATCCCCAAAATATCATATAAGGAGAGTCAGCTAAAGTTGACAGGGGGGTCAAAGAGCTGCACTACAAAATCAATGGAACCACCAAGGTGAGGACAACACAAAATGCTCACCAAGCTAGGGAGATTTTCCACAGAGAGAGAAAAAAAACGCACTGGGGGGAAAAGCAGAGAAAGATTAAAAGACAAAGAGGTCAGAAATAAAACTTATGTCTCTGTGTAGAAGTAATTCATGTTTAATTCTCCTCTGTCACAAGAGAAAGAACAAATATATCCACACACATACACAACTTAGAGCAATTAATAGTGCAGAAGGAAATAAATCTGTCAGCTCCTGACAAGGATCACATTATTCTTACAAAATACAAACAAGCCTATCTTACAAGTGTTTTAACCCAGAATTCATCAAAGCACCTCCTTGAGAAGTTGAAAATTCTAATGGATGCAATCAAAGGCAACAGAGAAGTCACAGCACAAGTAGAGACTCCAGGAAAATAAGAACTCTACCCACAGGCAAACACTGCATTTGTGGCAAGAAACCTGAGGAGTGGAGGAGGGAATAGGGAAGAGATAAGAATAGAGTGAAGTGAGTGATCCCAATGATGCTAGTGAGGCTATGTATAGAATAAGCACATGCCACAATAAATGCAGACTGCACAATCCACCCCCAGGTATCTACACATCGAGGAACCACCAGCAACATCCATGGAATTCTTCTAATTTCACCTTTTAAGTGGACTTCTGGGAGGCATTTTGATAGATTTATGTTGAAATGCTGGAGGGAGTTCAAATAAAAGCCGCACCAATATCAAAACCAGAGGAACTGATATATGAAGAAAGGAAAACAGCTAAGCATGCCAAGCTTGGAAAAGGTGCAAGTGATGAGGATTCTTACAGCTTACAAATATCTGAAGGATGCAGCCATCAAGGAGACAGCAATTAGTCAGGACAAAATGGCCCTAATCTCAAATAACACAAAGGAACCACAGTTGCAAAACAGTGATGGTTTCAGGAAATTCTTTGTGGCAGAAAAGTGCAAGAGTTATTTTAAAGTACAGAACATCTAATATAGATGCACACATTAGATCATCTTACATGGGAGTCAGTCATAGTCTACAGCTCTGTCAAAGCATAATCATGATCCTACTGGGATGGCTGTCAGACACAGGGGACACCCAAGGAGCCTTCCACTGTTCCTTTTTTGAGTAAATGATGGTGACTCCTGCTCCAAACCAAACTGCAGAAAGGTTTGTGTGGAAATACAGCTATACTGAGTACTTGCAGCAATTCACTTCAATGAAAATTTTGAAGTGATTACAGCTAATAAACAGGCTCTTTCTAAACCTCTGAAGTGATATTATGATTCTGATAGACCATATGGTTTCAGTGTATTTATACTGCACTGAGCTCTCCACGTGTCAGCTGTGACTGTGTTCTGGGGACACACAGCAGGTTTGGGTGGTGGGAGACCTTAGTGGGACTTCTGGTGGGTAGTGGCACAGCTGTGAACCACCCACCCCACCCCAAACTGCAGCACTGCCAAATTCAAGGAAACATTTCCTCAACTGGAGTCTTCCTCCCCAACCCCAATACCCAAATCAGTAATCAAATGTTGGTGTTAATTGGCAAGGAATTAAATTAAGCAAAATACCCTGTGTTCAGACTGTTTTGCCAGCAACAGGAGCAGATGCTTTCCTAGAGGCAGTATTTAATTTACTAGGACCCCATTCACTTGCTGACAGCATTGAGCTCGATCAAGACCTCCTGTGTCATTGGGAAAGTCGTAGCTGCTCTAAGAGTGCCCGTAAGTGAACAAGGAATGTTGCTGAATAACAAAAAATGTCACCAACTTCTTGCAACGTCAATCCTGTTCTTCAGAGAGACAACAGAACCTCTAAAGAAGGGCACTGAGTATTTCTTCTTCATAGGTCACTGAGCTATTAATATTTTTTTTACTTTTTCTACCTCTGTTCCCATGGAGTTATGCCACGAGACAGACGCACAGTGGCATTAACCCTACTGCAATCCTGCCATCCCATTGAAAACATGACCTGTTAGTAATTAATCTTAGAACTGGAGGTAATAATAGTGCTCTCCACCTTACCAACAGCACTGCTCATCCTGCATTCACAGCTCCTACAAGGACCCTTCACAGGGGATGTGAGAGAACCAGGGGAATGTGTTAGTTCCTGCAAAATGAGACAGGAGCCACTGGCTCTGTAACCCGTGATTCACCAAAAGCTTTTTCTTCATTTCATTTTCTGCAGTTAAACACATAGTTGGAGAGACAAAAGGTCCATTTGTTTCCTCTCTCTATGGCCACATGTGAGACTCATTAATGTTAATTGGATTTATGAGTGCCTGCTGGAAAGAGAAGAAACGGTAAAGATTTCCCATTTGCAGGGAAACAATCAAAGGAATAATTTTTTGTGAGTCTTGCTGATGAAGAGACGAGGAAATAATGGATGAGTCACTTTACATTATGATTCAAAATTCTTAAAATAGAAGAGATGAAAACACTGATTTCTGTACAGGTTATATTCATGTAAGAGACTCTTTCTAAGAATCCAATTTGAACCTCCAAGTATAGTCCTGCTTCTAATTACCCAAGAAGAAATCCTGGTCTCTGAATTGTAATTATACAGATTTGTGGCTGTAATTCAATTTGTCAGGTGTAAAATACAAGTGCAATTTCCTCTACGCACCCCCCCCCTCCGTAGCCTTCAAAGAGACACTGAACTTGAGCCATTTGATAATTTATTCCATATTGTAGCTTTCACATTTACTATGCATAAAACTTCTGACAGATTTGATTTTTTTTTTTAAGAAGGTGATTATACATGGCTCTAGTTACTCTACTAACTGGTCTGAAAATAAATCCAATAAATTCATCTCGTGGCTGCAACACAGCATTCGCCACCACCCTACCTGGCCTGCACAGTGACCAGGGCACTTCAAAGTAACCTCAGAATTTCTGCTACCTCTGATGGGGATGAGGGAGAACATCCACAACCCTCACATGCATTGATCTGATCCCTGGGAATTTCTCCAAGGTTAGTCCTCTGCTCAGCCCCAGTCACTCAAGTGGAGACTCTGTGAATCAACAAGGCCCCTCTTTGAGAAAAGAGAGTTTCAGCCACTCATAAAGAACTTTGGCACATCTTCCTTCAGGGTCACATTTCCTCTATGGCAGTCAAGAGCTATAAGAAATTAGTATGATGCCACACCACTGTGTTAAACAATGGGCTTCAATATACAGAGTACATATCAACAATATTGCATATGTATAATAATATAAAATACATATAAAAATATATGTGAACTAAGTATATAAATATATCAAAGCCATAAGCATACCACACCCACTGTATGAAAAGATGCAAAATATCTGAACAACTTCCTGGAAATAATCAAGCTGTGGAAATACACCCTTGCCCATCCCACGGTGCAAGGGCTCTGTGGGCTGAACAAGGTAAGGTTGATAGTTTGTTTCTCATATTTCCCCTCTTTGAAACAATCTATAATGAAGGACTGCAGCATATAACGCTTTAGAAAATGCTTGGCTAGAGTTTTCCTTGCCTCTGCATAAAGCTGTTCTAATGACAACAATTCAATTTCTCTGTCAGTTGTGTTCCTGAGTACCTTTTAAAAGCCTTTCCAAAATTAAGGTTATATACTCCAGTAATTTTCAATATGAAAAAGTGCAATCAATAAAATACTGCTGATAATGCACACGATTTGTGGAGAGTGAGAGCTAAATATGAATTAGTTTTGGACAAGTTCCGAGTCTATCATCTTTCTTAATTACAAGTTGGGTCATTGACTACAAATCGCATGACTCAGCTTGGGAATCCCTACAAAGAAACCCTAAGTAGATTTAATAGTTGCATTTGATTTATTTGTTACTCAGAAGCTGAAACCAGCCCTGTGTTTCAGACCTCTGGCAGATCAGGAGCTCCCCAGAGAACATCAGTGCTGGCACTGCTCCTGCCAGCTGGATGTCATCTGGGAGGAGGGAAGCCAGAGCATCCCAGGAGTCCCAAAAGGTTGGGAATAGGGCACAGCAGGGACACGCCTCACTCCCCAAGGAACCTCACCACAGAGGATTAAATTAAAAGCTACTCTTCTACAGATCAAACGTGATCAACTTGTAACCTTGACTGAGGAGGGAGGGACATTTAGTCCTACACTTTGCTTAAAAGCACAGTCAATTAAATTAATGCTGCTCAGTCAAGTTTTGGGCATCTCCAAGGATCGAGATGCCACAGAACCTCCTTCCAGTGCTTGAACACCCTCGATTCTATTTATTTCCCTTGTATCTGATCAGGATTTCCCATCTCTTAACTTGAACTTGTTGCCTCCTATCCCACCCCTCCAAGACAAGCCTGGCTGACCAAAACCTGTCCAAGTCTGCCTGGTTTCCCAGCAAACAAACAACACAGACACAACAGTGCCACTGCTGCCATGGATGTGCTGACAAGGACAGGCAAACCTTTGTCCTGGTTTTCTCCAGTTCCGTCATAACGTCATTCCCTAATGATGTGTTATCCCTTGGTAACTCTACATCTTCTTGCTATTAAACACCTTGGCTCAGGTATTCTTGCCAAAATACCTTAAATACCTTCACACAGCTCACTGCAGTTTCCTTTCAGGCACCAGAGCACTGGGAAGCTCCACTTTTGCTTCTTTAATTCTCCATTATTTATAAAGCAGCTCCACTCTGGGCACCCTCAACCACCACAGGGAGTTGGTGGTGCAGCCACCAGGTTTTGCTGGACTTTTCTAATTACACTGCTATGACACTTTCATACCCACGAGCACTCCAAGGTGTTTCATAAAGACAACTTCAAGTGTTTCTGACATCCTGATGGTGGGAAGCTTTTCTCTCTGCTCAGCATTAGTAACACAATGGGCTACAACTCCACAGACCTTTGGAAGGAGTCCTTTAAAACCACTTTCATCTCTTTCTAATCCTTAATTCCACCTGCCAGCTCATGCAAATTCACTGATTTCCCAAACAAACAGGTGTCAGATGATTTACTGGCTCATTTGCACAGCAGAAGGACAAGCAAATATTATCTTGATTTTCCTCCCTCGTGAAATATTTCCATAAAACTATCAGAAAGAATTAGCATTGCTATTAGAAATATCAATGCAGAGAAGCGAGAAAACCCATTTATTCAGCAGCTACCCTCAGAGTATCCTGAAGCATTAACTATCTTTTAAGAATGTTTCATAAACTAGCAGCATAAAAGGTATTTTGCTTTAAAAAAAGGCTACTAACAACCTTGCTTTATTTGTAGAAAGTTGTTTACTGCTCATGTAGAAGAGTGTAATTTTCTTTATGCAATTACATTAAGTTTCCAGGGTCTCACTTTTAAGCAAATCTAAAAACTTTTTTTTTTTACAATAAAGAGTATTTTGTAAAAATAGAATACTAAAAAAAAAAAGAAAAAAAAAAAAGGAGAATACATTCACAGTGTACTATGCTGCAAATATATAAGAAGCCTAAGACTTCTGGTATAAAGACATACCACTTCTTCTTTACTTTGTCCTTTTTTAAAAAAATTCAGAAACCAACCCAAATGAGTGTTCAATATTCATATAAACAGGCTCAGAACTAAGTGTCAAGACAGGGACAGGCAGGTTTAGGGGCTGGAAAGATTTGAGGACCTCTTTGTCTGTGTTATACTCTCTCATGATAAAGCCAACTGTTTCCAACAGAGGAAGACAAAACATCCTATACAATTACACATCTTTAAGCAAACTTCACTAAATAATTATACATTTCAATAAAGAAAAAAGAAGAAAAAAAAAAGGCATTTTGCTTTATAAATTTAGGCTCAGGTTGTTTCATGGACTGCTTGGCCAGACCCCTAATGCACCATAATCCTTTACAGACCCAGGTGTACCCCAAGTTTTAATTCCAGACATTTTATCAAAATCCATTTGATGAAGGAATAGCTGATCTTCTGTAAATGAGCATTGTGGTTTCCTGCCAAAAAACAGTTGCAGCAGAAATTAAATACTTAGAAATTGCAGCTATTTAAACAATTATATTCTGCCATGTGTTTATCCTAAATAACTAAATAATTAAATGACCCACAAACTTCATGGGCACCAAGATCACAGAATCATGGAACAGTGTAGGCTGGAATGGACGTCAAAGATCATTTAATTCCAATCCTACTGCTATGGGCAGGGACACCTGCACTGATGTGTATTTGTGGTGGAAGTATGCCATCAGTTAGATGAAAAGGAAACTCCTTTCCTAAGTCCAGAAACTCATTTCCATAAGGCAAAGAGGCAAATTCTAAAAGATATTGTTGCAGAGCTAAGTTTGAAAGAAAACAATCTGCCCGAGACTTGGCCAGTGTAGGCAATCAAGCTCTATGCTGGCTGTGAGAAACCTTGCAACATGAATATTTGAGTTCAGCTGGGTCCCAGAGGAGGTAGCCTGATCACTTGCTATTTGGGGGAAGAAGCCTTCTCTAAAAATATCTTTCTCACACGCATTAAAAAATCATTTTAAAAATGCAAATCACCACAGTCCGACACAAAGCCTGACGAGTCCTGAGTCGTTGGTACCAACTAAGAATGTTGATGAGCTTCTAAACACAAATAAACAAAAAAATCCCTCAGTTCCTCACACCAATTCTCAACATTCTCCAAGCCACTTGCTGAATTTTAGAACAAAACCTGTTGTTCATCATATGCAATCAGGAAAGCAATGGAGAGGTGGGAGGTCAGGAGGGAGATATGGAGATGGCTCTCCAGGCATTATTTCTGGATTTGCTCTTACAGCTGTGAAGAAAGAATCTGCATTTCCTTTCTTACACCACTATCCATATAACTGCCACCCATTTAAAATTCCATATTAAAAATATTTGGAAATTTACTCTTTGAATTAATTAAAAAGAAAAAAAAATTGAAAAGTTCTCACACAACTCAGAGTGTTCAGAACAAACATCTTCTGCCAAGGGTGAAACAAACCCCTTGTTACCGCCCCATCTGTACCCCTGCATTGGCCAGTTCTCAGAGGAAAGGAGCTGTAAATATATACTAACAAAATAAATTAATTACACTGTGAGTTAAAATCTCCTGGTTCCTGATGCCTTCAGACAGTTTCTTATCTCCATTGAACAAACAAGGTTAAACATGACAAATATTGTGCCTCCTTGTGAGTAAATGCTGGTTTTTTTACTTTGGGGTTTTTATTAAACAACGGTAAGTCACAGCTCATCATATACCAGTCTCTCAAGAATGCTGGAGGAAAAGCATTTGTTCTCACTCCAATAATGTGTGGAAAAATAGAAGGGTCTGATGAGTATTTGTTTTTAGGGGACTGGCCAGATCCAGCCAAATTAGGAAGGCTCACTCCCTCTCCCATATTTACAATTGAATCACTAGTGAGCAAACAAAAAAAAAATCAACTCGCTTTCCACTACCTCCAGACAACATTAAAGAATCTGTCTTATAAATAATTATTAACTGCATTAAGATATGAAATAATAGAAAATGTTCTGGATTGATTTTGTGGGATTCTTTAAGCTCATCCCCACCTATATTTTAAGATGCATCTGAATAGATGGCTTTGATTTATGATTTTTGCAGAGAGTAATTGTTCCTGTTGACATGCCTGAAAACCATTAAGAAAAAGGAAATATTGCAATTGTCACCAGTTAGGGGCATCAGAGATCTTGCAGCTACTTATTCAGGTCCTAGACAAAACCCCACTGGGCTAAGCTAAGAGGCCACTCACCATCAGTGTCCTCTGGATCCAAAACTCAGAGTTAATTCTTTTTTTCAATAGTGAATCCCTGCTGATAGGAAGGTCAAGAAACCTGAATTTTCCCAGAGCCCACAGGAAAGACTTTTAGGATTGCAGTCTGCACCTTGGAAAGGTCTAATTGGTTTACAGACTTCAAAAATATCTGTGGTTTTGAAAACACAGGAGCCAACTTTCTGTTTTCCAGTTAGCAACATGGTAAACAACATGTTAGCAACGTTTTCCAAGTGTGAGCAACGTGTTAAAATTAATGTTGTGTATCTCAGAGCTAAGAGCTTGCTACGGGTATTTGCATCAGAAAATATTCCAGGCAAAGGCTCTCCTCAGACTTATTCTTTAAGGCCTCAATCTGAAAAAAACCTAAACAAGTGTACTAATTTAACCATGGTAATAGTCTAATTACATTCAACAGAATACCGTGTTTGAAGCCTACCATGCATTTAATAAGCTTTTACTGTACAAAAGTCTGCTCAGTAATAGCTCTGAAGCAGAAGCTGCCCCAATTTAAATCTGCTGCATGCTGGACTCCAGCTCCTGCTATTTTTTGGACCAGAGGATGGAGTCACACAGAGCCTGATGGACACGGGAGTGCTGTATCTCACTGCACGAGGCTTGAGACCTCTCTGAACTGCTCTGGAAATGCACTTAAATTCTGATAGTTTCCTGTTAACTCACCAAAACATAGCCTGCTGATAATGCTTTGAACCAGAGCTGTTACAGACAGCCTCACACGAATAAACCAAGTCACCTGAGCTCAAACTAATGGACTTTAGAAGTGGGACACATGAATGATTTTATTGTTCCTTAAACTTTACCAGTTTATTCTGTTGTCTTCTGAGTGGCTGGTTTTCAATCATGATCTAAGTAATGTTTATTAATTATTAAAATTAAATTAGGCAGAATTTATTTTGCCACTTTAATATTTTAATGAGTTAGGGCTGTTTTCAGCTTCTCTCACAGAAAAGATGGGAATGTTTTCAAGCTCCAAACTTAGGTCAAAAAAGACATTAACAGATCCACAGGGAACATAACCACTGAAGAAAGTAACAGGTGATTTTTCTCCCCTAACTAATACAATTCTGGCCTAGCAACTCAACCCTAAAAGCTCTGCAACATTAAAGATGAAAAACAATGTATTGCAATAATTCTGCATGTGTAAGATAGAATTGAAAAATTACCCTCCAGCTACTGGTAATATACAATATGGCAAACAGAACTGCAGGATGTCATTTTACCAGTATTTACAATAAACCTATGGTAAGTATTGGTTATTTTATATGTGTACAAGATAGCTTGAAATCAATGGACATTTACCCTGATCATGCAGAATTACAACTGCAGTCGTAATTCATCAGGAAATGTTTTAGTTTAATACTTTCTTCCTGTAGTAGGGAATGGATATGTGTAATAGAAATTCCTATAAAATACATTTTATGTACATACCACAACCTATTTACTTTAGTAGATGTAGGAATACAAGAATATTCTACAAAGTGTAAAAGAGCTAAAGACAACAAACAGCCTGAGCAACAGATGGCACTTCCAGAGGGCAGCAGTGTGACAGTATTTGAACTCCATGGAGTTGGCGTAAAAAGTAGAAGCACGACCTAGGACTGCTGAAAGGAGTAATATACAAGTTAACTACTTTATTAATTAATTAATATCCCTGCAGTCATAACCAAGCTGGCTGGGAGGCACAAAGCTGGACTACAGGGTAGCCACCTGAAGTTCATGAGATCATCTTCTCCACAAGGCTTATGGCATTGTGGTCAGAGTTAGATTCCAGTTTCCATTCTACCCCTGAGATCCCCCGAGTTCATACTTTTAACCAAAGTACAAACCTACATATGTTGAAGTCACAGTTTGTCACAAAAACAGATTCTTGTGCTTGGTCTATTTGGTCCTTTAATCAACTGCTAATCAGGACCTTTCTAACCTTACCTGCTTTCCATCTGTACCAACAACACACTTGAAACTGGAATTACAGTAGCAATTTACACCACACAGAGGTCTAGACTTTTCCCTGACCTCCTCAGCCAAGTGACATTGACTCATTCTGATCACCACCAGAGAAAATGTATTTGTCCAACTAAAAGACGTGAAGGAGCCCCACAGGTCCAGACCTCCACCTCTGTAAATCTCAAGGAAACATAGCCATTTACACCAGTATCAGCAGATACTCAGTCACCAGCCACAGACCAGCTACTCAGAAGACCAAAGAGTCAGTCCTCTTGCTGACGAACAAAAAATTGTATATTTTAACTAGGATAAGTACTTCAAAATAGTTTGGAGTTTACATGCTGAAAGACATTTTAAGAATGTTAAAAAATGACATGTGGTTCTGATTCCAAAAAACTCATTTCTCTCTCCAGAAAGCTGTATTTTTCATACAAGTTTCAATACTTTTTGAGATTACAAACTGCAAGACAGCAGCCACAGCAAGGAAGATGAATTACAAAGACAGACTACTATAATTCGGCATCAATAACATAAAGCCTAAAAAAATAACAAAGCAAAGTGCGTTTAAAGATCAGGACCATAGACAAAACAAAGAGTTTGTAGCAAAAATAAAAAACAATTATAAACCACTACAGTCAAAAAGAACATCCTTGAGAAAACTTCATAGTCATCAAGGACAAACCCTGACATGAAATGGCCAAGCAATCAGGCCAATATTCATCAATTAAAACACCAAAAAGCATGAAAATGCAGAGAGAGCACTAGAAATTTGAAACATCATTGCACAATACTGACCCACATGGTAAGTTTTGAGCTCCTTGTTCACAAACCATCTGCCACACAGAGACCACATGGCAGTTTGGTTCACTTAGACAGTACTCCAGCAACAACAAAAAAAACCTTCCAGAGAGCTACCATGGAGTACTCCAGTGGCAGATTAGCTATTGTTAGGAGGTTGTTCATATTTAAAGGATATTTCAGGCAATAGAAACTGCAGAGGGAGAGAATAAAGCCTTATTCGACGGCACAAACACCACCAATTTATTTTAACCATACTGCTCTGTTTTTCTGAAGTTACTTTTTAATAAGAGTTTGGAGGCTGTTCTTCCACAGGGGCCCATTTCCCACCAATTTGTTATTCAGGTTTATTTTCCTGGCCAGACGCAGCAGATAACAATTAGGCAAGGGATCCCTACCCCAACAGGACCACACACACTGAGGACTGGGCAAAGCCACCAGGTACCCAGAACTGCATGTAGATACACATTCCTTCATGTCCCACCTTCACCTGACTCAAGGTTCATTCACAATGAGTCTTTTTCCTATGTTATTTAATTTTAAAAGTTTTTACAGTAACCTGTTCTCAGTTACCTAAATCCACCCTCTCCTTTGTTCTCTCTTCTGCTTTTCAATTCTCTCTGAGCTCAACTTTTCTCAGTGCCTTCTCCTGATGAAGAGAACTGTGGCCTTCCCCATCCTCTTCCTGCTTTGTATCTTTATCCCTCACACACTTCTCTCCCTGTCCTAAATAACCCCACCTCAGAGCCCACACTCAGCAGGCATTAAAGACAGATGTGCTTCAGAGAAAGTCCAAGGCAACAGAAATGCTGTCATTCCATCTTTTCCACCAAAAGTAACTCTCTGATGCTCTCCACTGAGCGGCTTTTATAGAAGGCCAAAGCTGTGTGCTTCATGTTCCCTACCAGCTGACCAAAGGTTTGCAGCTCTCTCTTGCTGCTGTGTTCTGCGAGTTTTGAACCAAATCTTCATAAAGTTTTAAGTGACTAATTCTGCATGAAACAGGACACAGGTAGAGGACAAACACATAACGATCACCCACAGAGACAAACAATCAGGGTAAAAAAAAGTCTCAATGACTTCTCCTGGAGAGGAAGGGAAAAAAAAAAAAAAAGAAAAAAAAAGGAGTTTCAGGGCAACACCAGGTCATTCCAGAATGGGACAGTAGTGAAAAGGCCCAAGGAGCTTTCTCCCCTGAAGCCTGACCAGTTCAGGTTTGAAGACACACCACATAAAACCATCTCAAAACCGCAACACCATCTGACTAGATCCAGCACTTTCCTACTTGATGTGAATTTCAGCTGAAACACACACGCTCATCTTTATTTCTAGACAGAGCGTGGTGGCAAAACTCTGAAGGAGAACCAAAACTTAATGAATGTAAGTTTTGCACAGAAGCAATTCTATGCTGTACAAAGGGAGGCTGTTTCCAGGTTCTCCTTGGTTTACGAGGAAGCAGTAATTTTTAGAAAGCTTGGAGCTCAGCTGAAGAGACAATGAATGCTTTACAGCAAATAGGAAGATGTGTCTGAGTCAGAGCTGCTTCAAAATTTGTGATTTTTAGCTTTACAGATTGCTGTTTCTCCTAGTCTCATTCTATGATGGAAGACAGCAAGAGCATACTAAAAGGCTGTGCTCTTACTGGAATTTCTAAGGACTTATTCTAGCTTCCACTAATAAATGTTTTCATGCTTCCAAGTCTGAAAAGCTTGTTTACAGTGAAAGTGACCAACCCTCTGAAACAATGAAACCTCTGATTCTCCCACTGAAATGGAGGTAAATGTACCTCAGCACCCCAGAACTCTCAGTCTGAGCTAGTCATGCCCTGTATCACAACTCAATGGCATCTTTACCTCCTATAAATTAAAATATAGCCAAGACAAAAACACAAAGCCTTGATGCCTGCATCTATACCATTTATTTCATAGGGAAGGACTTCATTTTGCTGTCCACAAAGCCAACAATAAGAACTCTTCCTTTCCAACCCAGCAGAAACTTCACCAGTGCTGACTGCCCACAGAGAAGCTGTTGAGCTCAGGGCTCTCATGGCAGTCCCACAGCCAACACTGCCTTGTCTCCCCTCACATCCACCTCCCTGAAGAGCAGAGTTGAGTTAAATTTATTCTCAGAGTACATTTTTTTCCTCCAGAGTAATAGCACTTCAAAGCCCACACAATTCTTTTTTATTTGAATTTGAAGTTAGCACCAAAATTTCCCAAAAATATTTTGGTCGCAAATAGTTTTATCAGTAAATAAATTGATCAGGAACATTGAGAATACAAGGCTACCTCTTTTTTTTTTTTTTTTTTTTTTTTTGCCAAGG
>VWZU01004631.1:393631-449802 GCA_013397095.1 Sterrhoptilus dennistouni
GCCCCCGCCCGCCGCTCTCGGCTCCTCTGGCCCGTGACAACGCAGCTGGGGGGAGATCGGTCATTTCTCATCCCCGCTCCGGCTGAGCTCCATCCCGCCCTTTGCTGCCGCAGCCCATCCCATCCCCGCCGCATCCCGCCCGGCAAAGCTGCAGGATCAGGAGCGGGCTGGCCAAACTTCTGGGTCAGGGATGCGCTTGGGGCCGCATCCTCCCTTCCCGGGGCGACCGCATCCCTGCCCCTTGGGGCCGCATCCCCGCCTCTCCCCCGCGGTACTCACGGTTCTCCCGGGCCGGGGCCGCCGGCGGAGGCGGCTCTGCCCACCCGGCCTCGCAGGGCTTGGGCGTCTGCAAGGAAAAGGACAACCACCATGGTTTCTCGCAGGCTCTGGCGCAGGCTCTGCGATCCTCAGCCTCAACGCCCGTGTGATGTACTCGCTCGGTCCTACAAAGCCCCCAGCAAACCGGACTGAAAGCCATTAGGTACATCAGCATGAGGCAGCTGTGGCATACCCCTGCTCCTTCACCAGCATAAGTGTTCCTTTCTTTTTTTTGCAGCACACAAATGGGAGCTGGCTTCCAGGACCAGGATTTGTCACAGTGTAAGATGTGCACAAGGAAGATGCTTAAGTGTGGTTTGTTGTTTTGTTGGGGATTTCCCCCCCATAAGATATGCAGCTGTCTCATGCGAGGTATGAAAGAAACACTCATAGCTGGCTCATCTGCCAACTGCTTTACCTTTATTCTGGATCGTAAAAATCAAAATTGATGGGATGGCTTTCCCAGTGCCAAAAAGAGGGAACACCTTAGAAAAGAAGCCCAGAAACGTGATGTAACATCTGAACATGTCCCTTAGTCAGCATTTGCTGCTGGCAGCATAATAGCAGTGTCCTATCATCTTGTCCTCCAAAACAGATGAGCTGCTGCCAGAGGATTCAGGATGGGGACACATACAAACACTTCCCTGGCAGGAATTATTGTCTCAGGTGTTTGCATCCTTGAGGAAGGAAGCCACAGTTTTGAGACGCCCCTCCTTCTGATAAACATGTTCTATCAATATCTCAGTTCATACACAATGAATAGGAAATTTTGACAGCTGTCACTCACTCTTTAGCATTTTCAGTACTTAGGAAGGAATTAGAGAAAGGGCAAAAGTGGAAAGTTTTGACAGCCGAGACACAGGTGAGAGATCAGAACTTGCTGCTTCTTGTTACAGCCAAAAAAAGGGTGTGATAATGTACACGCACAGCAACGCGATTTTTCTGGTTATGAGGATGTACGTGTACATCTAGAAATAACCAGCAAGTTCGTTGCCATGTGAAAATCAAGTCAATATTATAAATACCTGATAAATTTAACAACACAGCGCACACAAGGCCTGGTTCCCACTCCAGACAGGATCATGGGTGTGGTTCTCTCTCAAAAATGTCAGAAGTTTAGGTAGGATAGGGTAATGAAAAGACAGAAAATTATACAAGAAATAAAATTAGGCAACTATTTCCTGGAATAAATATATTCCAGCTTGGACTAGAATTTTTTTTTCTGCCTTCTAAATAGAATATTACTGATATGTGAGGACCCTTCCGCCTGGGAATGAAACTCCACAAATCCAGCACCTCAAAGAGCTGGATTCTTTTTCTCTCTGAAATCCTTGCACAGGCACACTGCTGACACATTTACTCACAGCTGCTGCAGCCACACCTGGGCCCTTTCAGGGTTGTACAGTTGCTCTCTGGCCTTTCAGAGACATGCAGGCACTACTTGCATGCTCTTGTTAAGAGTCCAAGGACTTGGGAACATCTTCTTGTTGCAGCAGAGAGACAAAAATCTACTCCCACAGCTCAATTTTCAAAGGTTCACTCTGCTCTGCACCAAGCAGAAGTGGCCAACTTCTGCATTAGAGGCTGCTATTGCTTCTGCTCATGACAATCACTGTCGTCCTCTATTAAGGGAGGGGAAAAAAAACAAGCAATTAAAAACCACTTGTTTCCTCCAAAGCACTGAATAAACAAAGGACAAGTAATGCTAAATAACACCTAACAAGCAAAATATATTCTATATATTCTGTTTATTCAAGTTGGCCTCTTTTGTTGTTGGTTTTTTTTGGCTGATCTCTGATACTTTGGTATCTTAACCCTTCATCTAAGTTTTCTTGCCTCATTGTGTTTATTATGCTCACATAGGCTCAAGAGGCTGCATCCTTCCCAAGTCTTTTATTTTTAATGAATTGTTAATTTCATCAATCCCTAACCCTATGGCTCCTAGCTACCATCAATCTTCCCTACTTCCATCTCTCCCTTGTTCTCCTGGGTATGTATCTGGAGTTTCAGCTCTTTATATTGCTATTTATTCAAATCTCTGCTATATAATAATAACCAGTGCTGCTTACTTACTCATTCTCTTATTCTTCTATTTGGGAAAAAATCTCCAAGGAGTTGTTCCTGTATAAAACAGCAAATATCAACTCAAGAAACAGACTATGGATTTGAGAGACTTACTGGAAAGCTTGTGAACTAGAAGCCAGTGAACAAATTAAACTAATTCTTGTGCATTCTACTGTTTTTCTGCCTGTGAGAATACTGAATATTCTGCATTCTAAAATTTAATAATGTTCATTATTTAACAAATAGTCCTGGCATGACCCAGAAACAAATATTCAAGAGTACAAACAATCCTCTTTTGGTTAACAGTTGTTAAAGCACGGCACAGCATATGTGTTACTAACATATCCTGAGAAATCATTCACTCTCCTGAAACATACCAATCAAGGATAGAAAGGAATGTCTGTGCTCAAGTCAAAAGAAACTCAATTAAGTTCCCATAGCGATTCTTATTGAATTCAACAAAATTCACTTTATCCTAAGACTATCTCCCTGTCAGTAATCTGCCGCCTGAGACACACCTTTTTACCATCTCCTGCACCTTCAGTCTCCTTGTACTGTATTTCTTATTTTTTTTCCCTTTCACTTAGCCTTGTGTGGAATCTCCCTATTCCAGATGCTCATCCTCCTTGCATTAAGCAGAAGGAAAGCCAGGAGTATCCCACATCCCTTTTAAAGGCCATGATGGGGTAATGAACATTATACACTGCATTACAACTGCATTCATTCATTCAATCATTCATTCATCAGCTGTGGGGGTGGTGCAGCAGGAAAAAGAGGAAACTGGGATACTCTGGTAGCTCCCAGCACATCCCTCGTGGTGTGTGAGGAGTATCAGAGTGGGCTCCCTGTTCCAACACTTGAGCTGGGTGGAGCCCTGGGGTCACAGAGCCAAGGAAAGGCAGTGGAGCCTTAAAGCCCTGCAGCATGCAGTCAAATTATGGGCTGCAGCCCCCAGTGTTATGTCACAGGGAGAGAGGACTGTGAAGGCTTCAAAGATTCATTAAAACATACTCTGTTTTCTTTCCGTTGCTCCTTCAGCCCTCCAAAGCACATCATTTCCTACCACTGCTTGTTCAGAGCAGCTCCAGGAAAAATCTTGTCCAGCAAGAACTATCCCCTCCCACTTTTCACATATCCATGTAGCATCTGTATCCAGGACCACATTCCTGTGTTCAGAAATGCAGACTCTTTTCTGCCCCTGCTCT
Organism: Sterrhoptilus dennistouni; assembly: GCA_013397095.1. Taxonomy (NCBI): domain Eukaryota; kingdom Metazoa; phylum Chordata; class Aves; order Passeriformes; family Zosteropidae; genus Sterrhoptilus; species Sterrhoptilus dennistouni. The sequence goes on from VWZU01004631.1 coordinate 397,219, forward strand.
TCCCAACCACCAATATTACCGCTGTCTGCTTTAGGATACTGCTGGGAATAACTCTGTTGGTTACTGGACATAATACACCATTCTCTGTATCTTCCCTTCTTAATGTTTATGCTGCAGAATTTCCCTAACAGCTCATGCACACTGCTTTTTTGCTTTTTTCCCTAATCCATTCCTAACAAAAATTAAAACTAAACCAGACAAATAAAATTTTGAAATAGAATTGCAAATGACACACTGAATATGAGGTGACACCAACAAGTAGCTGATGTACTATAATAGTATTAAAAAGCAGGATATTTTCACAAAGGCCAGAAAATACCTGATGGCCCAAGCCAAAACACCTCAATCCAAACCATTCCATGCCTGACCATTTCAAACACTGAAAATGCAATTCACTGTGTTATTTTAAACATTGCCTTAGAAGCAAATCCTCTATCAAACAGAGTGTCTCTATGTGAAAAGCAAATGGAGCCAGCAACTGGAAAATGAATCCCCAAAACAGTCTGTCATGGAATTATAGCTTCCCAATATCCATTCAAACAAGTCAAACCCTAACAGAATAAATGAAAATAAATTATCAAAAATTGTAAGAAAAAAATTGGATTTTATCTCAGGGGCAATGCTCCCATCTCTAGTGGAAGGTGTTCCTGCATGTGGCAGGAGAGTCTTTAGGTGGTTTTGGTTTTCAGATGTTTTTTTTCAAATGGTCTTTAAGGTCCTTTCCAATCCAAACCATTCCATGACTTTTCCCAACTGACTGCTATATAAAATTTTCAGTTTCTCTAACAACCTAGCACAACAGTGCAAGGAACACTCGTTCAGTGACAACACAAAAAACCTCATTAAATATATATATATTTATCCTTTCATAAATCAAAAAGCAAAAGCCCACAGAATGGGTGTGATTCCACCAAGGCACCAGTCAGAGCTCAATAAAATCCAGCAGGCAATGTACATAACCAACATTGCATTAAAGCAAACAACCCATGAACACCATGAACAATGTCCAAAGAGATTTCAAGAAGCCATTCTGCATCTGGTACTTTTCTGGAGATGGAGTTGACTACATAATAAGCACAAAAGTTTTCAATTTTACCAATTAAGTATTTTTAAATAATTTTATCCAGTTAAAACTTGCTGTGTTAAAAAATACATTTCCAAGGTAGTTAAGAAATCAAAAGCTTTTAACAAAAATAAAGGAAGCATTAAGGAAAAACCCAATAAAAGGAAATTCACAAATAAATAGGAAAATTGTAAATTTTGAGATCCAGGATAGCAGAGGATTTATTGCCATTTATTACAAACAGCTTGTTTTCCCTGCCAACGACCACACAAATTTTTTCCAGTGTTAAAAAATCAGGAGTCTAAAAAATTGATCAAAAGTATTCCACAGTCAATTAGAGACTTCACATCAGTGAGCTTGGGCTCATTTACTGGCATTTCTGTGGGAAGAAGTCCTGAAGTTCACCCCAGGAATTGGCATTAGCTCCAGACTTTTCCACTGGGTGGTGGTAATGAGATCAGGAAGTTCAGGAGAACCGGTGGCAGAGCTCAGAACACCACCAGTATTCACTCATTTATGTACTCCTTCAATCATTCTGTCTCTCCCTCTGTATACACACCTACCAGCCCTGTGTGTACGTGTGCCACACTGGAAATCCACTGTCACAGTAATGAAAGGATCAAGAGAATAGCTCTGAGATTTTCAAGGGCTGGACTGTAAAATTAATCTTAACACAGTTTGCTGCTTTAGCATTCAGTTCAACGACATCATTTTCTCGGTGTAAAAGCTGAAGAGAGTTGAGGTGAGACAGATGACAGGTCAGAAAATAGCACTATTTATTCCTGAATGAGCAAGTATAAATTAGAGCCCCACTGGAGGGAAAAAACACTCCAGAGATTCATACAGTAATACATTTCATCAAGTTCAATACATGACGTGCTATGATGGCTTCCTTTTTCATGTGATCTGTAATTGTCACAACAGAGAATGGAAATTAAACTTAAAATGTTGTATTTACTTTCCCCAGCGTTACACCTTTCAGCGGGATCCATTTTTCAAAATGGGAATGTTTGGCATAATCTGAAAATCAAAGCCCTTTACAATATTTATGGTTACGACCTCCCAGCTTAAAGCACCATAAATCACACCAGGCATTGACTGGTTCACTTTCACAGGGCACTAGTTGTAACAATACCAAAACACAGTACAGTGATAAGCACATGCTGGGCAAGGATATTTTTCAATATTATATAATATGATGCATTGTCATACTTTTAAAACCACACAGCTTTTATGAATTATGATTTAAATGCTGATAGATATGTGCAATCCAATAATAGCCTTAAAGTCTTCATTTTGGCCCTCCCGAGTGATGCTTGACACTATCAGCTTACTGCCTGCAAGGCCCTGTTTATTCATTAGAACAATTTCTCTTCCCTAACAACTAATGACTTACCAATCTGTCTGCTGCAGCAAAAGAGTATAATTACAACTTGGCATGTTAAAATACTACCAAAAGAATTTAATCCAACTTACAAAATATTAATAAGTTATGTGCTTAATTGAAGATAACTATATCAAAATAGCTCAAGTACATTATAGATTACTAGCCTAGGAACAAAAATGGTAAGAAATAAAGTCAGTATTGCTCTAAAAATAGGAAGGATTTCCAAAGCCCAGTGTATCTGGTTTGGCATTGGGACAATTAAAAAATGTCTACATAATTCATTTTATCAAGTAAGAACTTACTCATTGCTCCAGGCTGTATAAATCATGCCAAGTTTTACCAAATGCACGTTTCCTTGAGTTTCTGTAAGACCTGTGTGATCAGAAGACAAAATACTATTCAACTGCCATGGGTAAGCTACAAATCTGTGTCCAAACACCAGCATGAACAGTTATTTCTTCACCCAGTTTTTGAGGTGCCTTGGAGCTTTGTTACTCTTGTATTGCTGAGCCCTAAGTTAATAATCCTTCTTGTCCACATGATGGGGGAATGAAGTATCACAACAATTAATGACTACACATTAATTTAATTAAAATAATGAGCACCTTGACATCATTTATTTATTATTAGAGTGGAAAAAGTTAGTTCCATGATTTTTCCACTCTACAGCTGCGTTCACACGGCCTTTTGGATCAAAAATTCCTTGTGATAGTTACATGGGAAGGGTCATCAAAGATAAACCTTCTCCAGTTTTAAAAGACTGTGTTCCATTTCCTTCTTTGTATAATCATGATACAATGTATACATGCATATATATATATACACATATATAAACGTTTTGATAGGAGCTTAATTTTCTACTTTCCTTATTGCTCTGTACACTCCAGTGTCATACTTGTGTAACTGCATATTACCTTTTCTCCACACAAACCTGAGTTTAATACAAGATATCTGTTATCTAGACCTACACTCAAAATAAAGCAGCTTTGCTTTTACAGAATTTCAATGCCAACGTCTCCTACATCTATTAAATTACCCTTGAACTAACCTTAACATCAGCATTCCCACTAGAAGCAGTGACCCTAATGCATTCTAAATGCTTGAAGTTAAGAGGAAAAGAAAGTATAAAGTGTTTTAAAAGTGAAAACACAACTGAGCTATTCCCTGGGAAACCATGTGCTGCAGTCTTTACAGGAAAAGGCATTTACTGTTAAAAAATTAAAAAAAAAAAAAAAAAAAAAAAAAAAAAAAAAAAAAAAAACCCCAAAACAGCCGAACCAAAAAAAAAAAAGCAGAAAGAGAAAAAAATTCTGTACCTAAATTCTCACCACTCTGGAAGAAATATTATGTTTAAACTTGCTGATCTTGAGTTAGTTTGAAAACAAAAAAAATAAAAAACCAAAAAAAAATAAAAAAATCAAACAAACTACTCACCCCCTAAACCAACAAAAATACCTCCACCCTACTTGTTTTGAAGTCCATCTTGGAATTTGTACCTTGTATTTATTAAGCCTGAGCCTGGTGGACTCAGACACTGCCAGGACAGTCCCTCACTCCCTCATCATGCCTAAATTTTAAATGTCTTTGCTGCTACCCTTTTGTCAGCTGCAAATCCCCATCAATTATTTGACCTAACACTGAAATAAAATGATCTTCAAGCTTTTCTCTCCCTTTTTTATAAATAATCATGCTTTACTGCAAGACACTGAAGTCTCTGCTGGTAAAGCTTTATTGTCATTACTTTAATGCTTGAATATAAATTGATTCCTTGAGCTTCCTAGTTATTTTTGTACATCTTCTCTAAATTCCCTCTGCTCACTTTCCTGAGCGAATAATTCTCTTATAAAAGTGCATTTGTATCCAAATGACCATAAGTGTAATCTACTTGCAGGAAGATTATATTTAAAGATTAACCCCCTTAAAGACAGCAATTTAAGTTTTTTGATTGGATATTCATCTCCATTATGTTCTCCACGTTATTCTCAGAAAGCAAAACATGGATTAGTTTTGGAATAACACTCTAAAGGTTGAAAAGCAGGAGCTGTAACAAAATTGTCTCACTGAGGGTCTTTGAGAATATTAAAAAATAACATTCAGGGAGGGCCAGTGCAAAATGAGATGGAATATAAGGATGTAGGGCAACATCTACCTCTGTGCTGCTCCTCTTTCATCTTGCTGGCTTTTCCACTAGTGGAAGTTCTCTGGTGTGGGCTGACATTGGCACTCCAGGCTGCCCTTGCACTCTCCCCTCATGGGTGGCCAGCCAATTTTTACAAGACCATAGAGACTCCTCAGACCCACAAATTACTCTTCTCATTGCTTAAATTCTACCACAGCCAATCCTCTGACTGTAACTGATGCTTCATTTTGCGAAGTATGTTTTCTTACCTTTTCTCATCTGCAGTCTACTCACCCTTCGCATGAGGAACTAACAAGAAAGCCAAGAGAAGCCCAAATACTATTTGTATTAATTTATTAGCAGGAAGCCAATTTTTGCTCAATATTGCAACCATGTATTTTGGGTTTAACAGAACATTCCTCAAACTGAAGGCCAGCAGAGAAGTAAGTGGATTTTGGACAAAGCATTTTCTGCCCTCGTGAAAACAGCAGCAGGAAACAAACTCCAGTGGTCAAAAATTGGATCATAAAGATGAAAAACCATATGTGTTTCTGGTCTTTAAATTGCTACTCTACAGAGTGATAAGAGACATCATATAGAACCTTATCAGGATTTAATTTCCTAACAGAAATGAGAAAGGAATGTGCAAAGCCCCTCTTCCATGATCTAGCATTAGATTGCAGCACACGATAAAAATATCTTAACAGGCATATACCTAAGGAAGATAGCATTCCATCTCTTCTTCCTGAAGATGCTTTCTATATACAAATTCTTTTTAAAATAGCATATTTCTGCTTTGCTGTGCACGGCTACCTTCTCCAGGAAATGTTTTCTGGCAAAAACCTCCTCACAGTTTCTGTATCTTTTCAGTGCTTCTGTACTAATACCTTGTAAACTGCTCTTAGTATATGAGGTTTATGAATGAAACCTGTCAAAGTACACATACTACAGAAACGATGGCTAAATTTCTTTGAAATTTAATTCTTGGCTGTAGTCTGTCCCCTAAAGGTTCTGTACTAAAGCCATTACTACTGTGTGAAAAACCTGGTTTGTAGGTATTTGTATTTTTGCACGTACATCTTTGCCATGTCATTCTGCATCCCCTTACAGACTGCTGTATCCTAAATATACTTACTAAATCCCCCACGTTCTATTCTATTTCTAGTCTGTAGCAACTACAATGTTATTTCCAGATAAATTTCCAAAGGGTTGCTCGCAGTGAGCAACGCTGCCCTTTTGATCAAGAAAATGAGAACATTTTAACACAAATTTTGTACTTTTCACACCATGATATATTTACTGCAGGGACACTATAAAGAGCATTTACAAACATGCTCAGCATCCGTGCAGAGCCTCTGGGAGCAGAGGAAACAAAAAGTGCTCTGAATTTGGGAGAAATTGCTCTGCTGGGTAGTGGGCAGCATTTTAAGACAAGTGACCATAGGAAATGAGGGCTCCTCCCCTCAGCTTCATTTTTTTTTCTGCTCTGCAGAATTTGCACTTTCTCCTCCTCGTGTTTCTAACCTAATCTAATTCTTAGAACCCAAAATACCTGTCACAACAGTCAGAACAGGATTATTTTCTGCTCTGGCTATGCTGTACCATAACATGTGCTGCTCTCATTTTCCAGCACTATGAGTGCCATTAAAAGGAATAGTTTACCATGGCCACCTTGGATTTCTTTTGTTAGATAAATTTAAAAAGGCTAATTATTAATAAAACACACAAACATATCTACCCCTGAACAGACTAAGACTTGTGGCCATCCTACCTCGTTTTAACGATTTCTGAGTCCTATCACCCATGCTTTTAAAAAAAAAACTCACAGAAAGCATTTATAGCAATATTTATGACACTGCTTCCTAGAAACATCTCAGAGAAGGGTTTGGCTCTTCCTTCCCCACTCTCCACATTCCTTGGGATGATGAAGCAGATAGGATTTCCCACACTTATCTCCGGTGCGACTCCTGCGTCAGGCTGTTCTGTGACTCTGCAAAGCACACTGCACATCTTGGGGCTGTGCCAAGCCTGCCTGGGAAGACAGACTTCCAAACCAGCTCCTCATGCCACAACCAAAATCACCCTCACCCTACAGAAAATACACTGCTGACTATACTCTAAAATCCATTTTGGCATGAAAAAGCTTCAGATAAGGAAAAAAAATCAGCAAAACCTGACCTTTCCTTGGACATACTTCAAGACTTATTGCAACGTTATGTTCCCATTATAGAAACACCCCAAGTGAATAAGCAGATATTTAAATTTTACAGATACCACCCTAAGGAAAAAAAAAATTAGTCAAACATAAGTGGCATGATTACCTAATGGGCATAGCAAAATGTTAGGAAAGTGAAGTGTTTGGATAAAACAGCAACGATTAATTTTTCATTTAATTTTTTTTTTCTCAAATATAACATGCTTCTGGAGATCATACTTAGTGAACATACTCGTGGTTCCAGGCCCACACAGTATTTTAATTCCATAAGGTGCGTGGGAGGTTTTTTAAATCCACATAATTTTGTGTTATTTTCTTTTTACATGTTAAGTTATTATCATCAGATGGAGGGGAAATTAAACATTCTGAATGTGTTAAAAGCCTTGGTCTTCTTGACTCCTATTACCAACTGCTAACTATTGCTAAACTCATCCATTTTTGGAACATGAACAACCTTGATAACATCAGATGAAGACAAAATAAAAATAGAGCTTTGGCAAATCCTGTGAATTGAATTCCGGTATCTCGGAACACCGTGTAAAGCTCTCAATTGGCTTTGCAAATGCAACTCACTATATTAATACTGAAGCTAACTCATTTCCTAACTTTGCTAAGAGCAGCCAGAACTATAGTCATGCTGAAATAGTGAGGAACTAAATAAAATCCGGGCTATGAATATAGATGTGATTTGTTTTTTCCTGGGAAAGGTTTTGGGGAAAAACCTTTCCAGAAAAGGTTTTGGGAAAATTATTCCTAAAAACTTTATATCTATTTGTCCTTTCCTTTGAGGCACATTACATATGTTTTTTCCTCCTTTTTCTGAGAGTGGACCATAAAAACCATCTTTATCATCACCTTAATTATTTGGTTTTTAAGATGACCAGAATTAAAATGCATTTCTTTCTCCGTACAGTGCTTATTTTGACATACAGTCCTGTACAGAGCACTTGGATTTCATCACTGCTCAGACACACAGTAATAAAGATGATTAATGAGCAGCAAGCCCAGTTTTTGCTTGTCTAGGTCATGTTTACATGACAGGGCCATGCATCTGATGCCTGGGGAAGAGGTCCCTGGAGCACAGCTTTACACAGCAGGGGGAATTCTGGCCTCTTCAACAGGACAGCCCTGTCCTCACCCACACATCTCTGCAGTACGTGCTGATACATACAAGGTGGCACCCCCCTGGTTTTCACAATCCCTCCAGTGGTTTTCAGAGCAAACATGCTCTGAATTCAGACACACAGACATTCAGCAGGACGAGGAGTAGGGCTCCTGTCACCGTCACATCACAAACACAAGGTCACAAAACCCCACAAAGACAACTGGCTCAGCTTGAGCATCCTCTGGTCCAATTGCCTCAGCTCCTGTCCTCAATGCCTGCAACTCCCTCCTCAACACCTTCCTCTGTCTGCAGCACACTGATGAAGATTCTGCCAGCCCACAAGCTCAAAGGGATGCTCTGATGAGGCAAGAACCTGGATGTCCTATGGCATCACTCCCAGGTGCAATGCCACGGGACCAATTTCACGACAAGGCACTTTATTACGTTTGCAGGATCTACATACAACCACTTTTCCCCATTTCACAGGTGTGGAGTTGCCTGAGGGCAACTTTTGCCAAGAGTTTTTGGCAACAGTTGCCAGCAACCCAACTGGGAAGTCTACAGGAGGTTTCTCGTGTTCCCAGCCCTTGCTGGGTGCTGTGACAACTCTTAAAGATTTTAGCAAAGGAACAGAAGCAATTTATATTGATTAGGATTTAAGTTAGAAGAGTAGAGATGAAGTAGAAGAGTTAATAATTATTAGATGCGTAAGCTAGAGCTCAGGTAATATATTACTTGCTTGTTTTAGTTGTGTTTGCAGAAGGAAACAAGACAGATTAACCATTGGGATAAAGAAGAAGCCATGGCAGCATCTGGACACAGAAACTAACTGAACAAGGCAGGAGAGCTTGGACTATGCCCAAGAGGTCATGTAGCCTGCCAACAAGGTGAAGGTAAAAAGTTCACTGCAAGGAAGACTTCTCTGACTTCATCCTTCAAGACCACTGACCCATGTCAAAGACCACCAACCCAATTTGAGAGAAAAATTGTGCAGGCCTAAAGGACTTTAGGCTCATTTTAACACAAAGCAGGGGTAGGAGGTGCTAGGATTATGTATAAGAGTTTTTGAGTAATTGAATGAATATGCAAGACTTTCATAGATAAACAGAGGGCTAGAGCTTTGTGATTTTTGCACACATCTTTGGGAGAATACTCCCCGTGTTGCCCAGCAGCTGAATTAACGTATTCTAACTTTAACTAGCTAGAGAGTCCTTTGTCCATGATTTTATCAATTTTATTTGTTTCAAAGCAACATCCCTGGGAGGACCCATGCTGGGACAGGGCCACAGGCTGCAGGCAGTGAACAGCACAAAGCATTTCCATCACACAGCCAAGGTGGTCTGTCCTGTTCCCTCAAGGCCCAGCTGATAAACAACCCCTCACATGCCTGGGCTGCCCTTGGGTCCCAGCTGACTCTTCCATGGCTGCCATAGCCTGACAATGAGCACGCAACAACTCAGCCCAAAAAATCTCCTCAGCTGCCTCCCGACATATAAACAGTGACCATCAGAAACACCAGTGACAACATCAGGGAGAGGCAGATGTAGATTTCTTTGTAAAGAAGGGTAATTTATGCTGATGTGGGTACAATAAGAACAATTCCAGTGTGTATTATGTATAATTCTTTGCTTTCCAAAATCCTATCAGCTCTAGAAAATCACATACTGTTTAGGTATTTTACTAACAGCTTTTATTTGGTGGAGCACTGTATAAGTCTCTTTGCTACAAGGTGAGAAAAGATAATAGATAATTTTAAAAAGCACAGAATACTTTAAGAATCACCAAATACCCTGAATTAATTCAATTTCAGATTAAGAAAATAAAGCCTCAAATGTCAGGTGATCTCACTGTAGTCATAAATATCTGAAAGTTGTGTTATTATTTAATGCCTTCCTCTGTTCATAAGCCTCTTAGAACAGAAGCACATTCTCCAGAGATCACTGGCTTGCTGTGTACCTAAAGAAATTAAGCTACAGTTCAATTATGGTAAATATATTTCATTTTCCCCTGGAATGGGCAGGTGAAAGGGCTTAAGTTCAAATGGAAATTAGATTAACAATAATAAGAAAGTTATTTAACCCATAACTTTATATAGTGTAGCCCTTATGCAGCTTTGCAAGAGCATTCACAACCAGTGTAGAAAGCAAAGCATATAGAGCATATACCACCTTTTTGTTACGGACTTTAAATCCATTTTAAAATCCTATCAGTGATCAATCATCTTCCATCTGATAATCATGTGTTCTCTCAAGTTCTTTAAATAATATTTAAAACCTAATGTAAGTAACATGCAGCATTTACTGATGTCCATAAGTATGCTATATCCAAACCACCCAAAACATGATACAACTCAGCAAAGGAGGATGTCTTTCCACTGGAAAATTTACAGTGCTTTGGCTACAGCCTTTACTCTCCCTCTGCCAAATTAGTTTCACCACAATTTTGATGAAGCTTCCAGAGAGGCATGGTTCTGCTCTTTTGGGTCTTTTTATCCTATAATGTCTAACAGAAACCATTTTTTTTCTTATTTCTTTTAAAGTTCCACACAACATGTTGAATATTACACTAGAGATAGTTTTGCTGTTGCTGTTTTTGCCTTCAACAACACTGCAGTTTAGTGATCCATAAAAATGATGAGGCCACACTCCTGGAAAGGACACTCACATCCTTAAAATGCACTCCACTGAGAGGCCCTGTTGAAGCCAGTGGGCATGGATCTACAGCAACTGAGGAAAACAAGCCTTAAAACCTCTACAAGGAGTTTGTTGAAACCAAGATGCAGAAATACAAGTCTGCTGGTAATAAACAGAATCAGAAACTGGAGATCTGGATGGCTTTGCTGAGTGATTTAAAATCAAGACCAAACCAGAGGTTGTCTAGGAACAAGGCTGCCTGCTTCACAGACAGAGCCTGGTGCATCAGAAAGCAATTAAATCAGAGGCCTCAGCATTTGTTTTTGTTTGAATTGCAGTCAGTACCAGCCATTGACCATTTTAGCATTTAAATAGCAAGCAAGCAGTGCCACTGTTGGGCAAGGAAAGTGAACCAGCAAAGATTAGGAAATACACTGCAGTGGGAAGACAGCTAAGCACAGGCATCAGTTATTTAGGGATTCAGTCGTGCCTGCTGCCCACAACAACAATAACAACTCTCCCTGCTGTATTTTCAGAAATGAGCTTTCTGCCAACAGTAGCACAGCAGCTGCAAACTCCACTAAAGAGTTCAGCTTAATTACTACAGGATTCCTCCAACCTCTGCTAAGCACTGACCTCACAAGGACTGACTCGTGGCTCTGGAACAGAGCATGCAGCATCCTCACTTCTCTCTAACCAGAGCCTTCAGATGCAGAAAAAGCTCCATTCAAGCTCTTGACATGCTCACAAGCACCACCCCTGCTAATTCCACCTCCTTCCAGCTTGGATATTCCTGTAGGCCACACACAGTATCATAAAATTCCTCGCTGTTTGTAAGAATTCTTACTGGCATCCTACAAACCCACAAAAAGCCTCTTGCTCCAGCAAGAGGCAACACATTTATTGCCTCATCCTGCTCTTGGAGTTAATGTTTCCACAAGAAAGGAGTCATCATTGTTCAGCTGAGAAACATAGATACACAAATATATATTCTATCCATGTATGACAAATATACTGATATCTCTAACAATTGCATCACTTTCACCTCCAGGGGATGCATAAATATTAACACTTTTATAATGTATTACTGGATTGCAATGTGTAATCTCATACAGGATCTTATTATGATGATCATACTAATAAGTTATAGGCAAGAGACTCTAAGACTCTCACATAAAAAGCATAGTCAAGCTCTTATGGATGAGCTCTTGTTTTATACCACAAACAGATCTAAAATAATATATGGACCCCTGTAAACAGGCAAAACCCTTTTGATTGGCAGAGGGATCAGCTGCTGCTCAAGGAACTCCCTGCTCACGCTGGTAATTTCCTCTGCCATGTTCACTGTGATTGATTTTCACAAGTAGGAGCAAAACAGAATCATGCAAGCTGGGACATTGCCTAGGAAACAAATCTTTGAGTTCACCTGACAAAATGAGTCAAACAGCAACATCATCAGGACCATGATATGGCTTACGTGGCCTTGCCAAGGAGCAAGAGAATCTACTCAGGAACCTCACTCTTAAAGAAAAGCCGTTACTGCTGACAAAGTGTGTTTTAAATGGCAAATAGTGCCAGGATGGGAGGCTGGTACAGTCTAATGACATAAGTTAATGCTGTATCAACTTAAACCCCACAAGGCTCTGGAACAATAGATCTGAGTGACAGAAAAGTCTTCTTTGTGCACTATTGAAAACAAATGAAAGGGAAAAGGAAAGGCAAATAGGTTACAAACACATCTGAAAGGAAATTTAATGGGTGAAATTCACTGTTCTTTTTCCTTTCACCACTTCCTGGCAGTTTATTGTTCACATCTTGCTCAGGGCTACCTTTTGCCTATTCATAAATGGCCCTGGTCCCTCTGGACAAGCTGTTTCTAGTTACCACTTCCCTGTGCTTTGTTACTTTTAAAAAGAGCCTTCCTAGTTATCACAAGGCTATTTTTCATTTTAAATTAAACTGGCTGAGTAGTCAATACTTAGCAGTAGCAGAAAAACTGTAAAGAGGAAGGTGTTGTCCCAAATTCTCTGGTCCACTCTTAGTTTTTACTGAACAGTGATAACTTGCACTGCTCTCCTTCATGGTGCCTAGAAACAAAGAGAACCCCTCCAAGATCATGTCCTGATGTTCAAGTATAGAAAGTTTGCTAATAATAAAGAGTTAGACTTAATGGAAAGTGGATGAACAATATCCCAGTGGGCATCTAAACACGACACTTCACTCACAGCTCAGTGATATTGCAATAATTGCCATTACAGTAAGACTTATAAATGTATTTACAAGTAAACATGTCCCAAACAATTGCAATGTATGGTGCTGTTGGGATAACACAACGTATAAAGAAAGCTAAAAATCAAAGCCAATTTGTCAAGTACCTAAAAAGTCATACAACGCTAATGCCAAAATAAACAATGCCATTATGTCCTATTAATGTAATTCCCTTCTCTCTTCCTTTGGACATACAAACCTATTTCCCAATCTCACAGCATCTCTGTTTTCATCCCTTGCTGGTCCACACATTGCAAAAGAGTGCACACTTCCCACTTGTGCACACTAATTCTGCATCACAATGCTTTTATGCAAAAGGTATTTAGGGGGACAACAGAGACAGCCAGAGGGGCAAATGTCTCTGCACAAATTTCCTACACTCTGGATGAAATTCCTGCAGGAGAGAAAGTACTAGCTCTTACTAGAGTTGAGAAATGCCATCTGATGGAAAGGATGAGAAACAGGAAGTGTGGGGAGGTGTTAAATGCTTTTTTGATTTTGTTCCGTATCCAGGTGAATGCTTCAAAATATGGCAGCTGTAAAAGCCAAGGCTATACAATTTTTCCAGACAATTCATTTTCAAATCTGCCTTCATTCTTTTCCAGAAAGAATGAAAATTTCACCAAAAAAATCACATGCATCCAGAGTGAACAATCCAAAGTTACAAGTAGAGTATAGAGTGAGATGATGTGCCTTTTTATGAGAATTAATGTCACAAAATGGAGCTGCAGAAGAAATCCAAGCCCCAATTTCTGACTAGTAAACCTTCAACTCAAATCCTCCTCCTTCCAACGTAAAAAAAACTAATGAAACATGGAGCTCTTTTACTGACAGATTTGCAGCCTATCTCTCAAACAGGGAAACCTGAACAACACCAAAATATGGTTTAAGAGGTCTGGAATACAGAAAGCTGCTATGAAGGTCCATATACATGAACCCCTGTATAGTGTTCCTGGAATCAGCCGGTGAATTGGATCAGTGGGTGCAGCTTTTTTCTATCCTAGCAAGGATATCCAGAGGCCAGATTGGCAGGCTGAGCCTGAACTCCTTAACTCCTGTTCCCCCAGGCCCACAGAGCAGACAAGCTACTACTGACTGACAGGCAGGCGAATGAGAAACATGCTTTTCTACTTGTGAGATCATATATTTCAGTATAGTTACTCTCTGCCTTTTTATCTCCATTTTCTCCATCTGATCGGGGCTCTTTGCTAATACAGGCACCCTCTCTTTGACTTCCAATAGAATAATATTCAGTAATAACCTACAAAGCAAGGCTTTACATCGTGATCGCTTTGACTGTACAATCTCTAACATCAGAAGTTACAACAATTTCCTCTTCCCATTCCCTTTCTTCTCACTACAGAAGTTCAAATTTACATGTTTTACAAAGACAGATTCACCTGCAGGATTACAGGGGAGGAAATTCTCAGGAGAGAGTTTTCTCCAACATCTGAGCCTTACCCAACCTCTGTGAGATCTCATTTCTGCTGCTGTCACATTATGCAAGAAGCATCCCTTTGTTTTTTCACTCTCTGCTTGCCCAAAGAAGACTTCAAGACCCACAGTAACCCAATACCTTAAATCCATGTTTGTGCCATGCTGATATCGCTGCAAAGCACTTAAAAGATCCAACCCAAATGGAGAGCATGGGGGTCTTCAGTGATGACCAATAGCTTCTGTACGTTACTTGCCTCAAAAGCACAATGCTATCTGTTTCGTGTTGAACATGAATGTTTTTCCTTCCACTCAGGGAATGGATCACAACAAATCATCTGTAAACCTCTACAGCCAGCAGATGCAAATGTGCTTTTCTCTCCCATTGAGCTCTATCTGAGGGCCATGAAAGTACAACCTGTTCTCCCCCTGTCTCCCAGAAATCTTGGAAATAAAGTGGTACCAGCTGCTTCAGAACAAATACCAACAGCATTCATTTTCCCTTAGACAACTTTACACCACTTGTAATGTTTTCCCACTTTTTTCCTCGATAGTCATCCCTCTGCATAAAAAGACTCTCAAATGTGATATGGGTGATGAAGGAGGGAAGAAGTATCCATCACCACTTGCCAGGGATAAGGCACTAAGGAGAAGAGACTAAGGTTTATGACAGCATCATAAAGGTAGCTACACTTAGGTTAAAGAAAATAATCCCAACCAACCACAGAAATCCCTTCTCAGAGCAGATTCTCTCCATCCCAAGGGTTTGGTCTACCACCTAGGCCCACACACACCCTCAGAGGACAAAGTTTTCCCCTGCTGTCACTGCTTTTCCCCTTCTGTCACTGCTTTCTGGATTAAAGTCAGCACCATCCCAACAGCTCCCCACAGCCACTCTGGCTCCAGGACAGGCACTTGGCATCACATCCTGCAGCTCTTAGCACATCCTGAGAATAAAAGGGGAAGAATGAATCAGCTGGTTTAGAGTTATAGCATATCTTGGCCATTAGCAGGAAAAAAACTACAGGAGACAGTGTTGATTAATGTATTCCTCCTCTTCCTGCTTCTCAGTTAAGCTTGTAAAGGCTTGTCTGTCAACTCCTGCTCTTCCCAGCATCCATGGGGTTTCCTATGATATAATTACCAAAATAAATTCAAAAAAATGTTTTCTTTCTCTTCAACATCAACTACATTTGAAGAGGAAAAGTAGTAACAAATCTGCAACAGTAAGGAGAGCAAACAACTGCATTCTCATAAGCACTAAGAGTTTTATTTGCCACACTAAGGATGAGATCAAGTTGTACCACAGGTATTCAAAGGAGCTCGAAAAAAGGGGGAGCAAAATATTTCTTCTCTTTCCCTCAACAAGACAAAAGGTGCCTCTGATTTTAGGGGATTGAAGCGGATTGCAGCACGACTGCTGCTCGCCCAGTCCCAGCCCTGAAATGGAAAGCACTGAAATACCCATTTATTTCCCTTCCAGCTGCATCACCTGGGAGCTGGAAGCATGTTACACGCTGTGATCTCTCCTTGTTTTCTTCCAGGCTGGTGGCAGAGGGGATTAGGCTCTGAGCTCCACTGGCTCCAAGTGTGTCATTAGGATGACTCACACTGAGGAGGAATTTTGGGTTTTGGTGACTCACATGATGGCTAGTTTGGAGCTTAAGCCCTGTGTTCAATCCTTAGCTTGCAATCCCCTCAATAATCTTTTAATATGAAATTTAGTTCATATACAGGCCAGCAGAGCTCCCTTCACTAAAATTAATTGGAAATGGATTGTGAAAAGCCACTCACATTAATCACCACGAACAGTAAAAAGGAAGTATACTTCTTGGGGTGAGTTCTTGGGGTTTTTTTTTCCATTTTATCTTTCCCAAGCATACCAGAAGGCCTGCTAACCAAAGTCAGCACAGTGCAGTCAGAACCAGCAAAGGCTTTTCAGAAATCTTTGTAAGCACACAGCATCCCTGCATCACCAGAGGTAACAAATGGACTGATTTAGGCTTGGGCAAAAACAGCATTTCAGTACAAAATATCCACTCATCCCCCACCTTTCTCTGTCCTGGAGACGTAGCCAGATGGCTTCAAAAATGTGTGGAATATGACATTTTAATTATAGATCACCTGCAGTTAGACCAGGCGAGGCCTCTGTGAAGAATAAGGGAGAACAATTAAAGAAAAAAAGGATAGGCTGGTTTCTAATTTTCTGTCTCCTCAGATGGCACAGGGGAAGCAGGAGCAGGGAACAGAGCGGATGACAGGCCAATTAAAGTTGTTCTTCTGGCCTGGGTGATGCTGGCACCAAGCCCAGATCTCATTCTCCTGGCATCTCCTTTGTGTCCTATGGCATCTTCCATCTGAGGGAAAGCATCTCCTGCAGCCCCACTGAGCCAGCTCAGGGCTCCAGCTGGCTCTAATGTTCTAAAGTTTTGGCATTTGCTTCAGCAACTTGCTGGACTCCACCACGACCAAGGAAATTATTTTGGTGCAGAGGAAGTGGCTTGAAAAGTGCGTCCCATGGCTGATCCAGAAATGATCCCCAACCAGCAGCAGCAGGGCTGGTAAGACTATTTAGGGTTTTTTTGGAGCATCCCATGGCCCCAGCTGACCTTCCAAGAGCAGTTGTCCAGTTCCAGGGGCTGCGAGATGACATCAGATGAAACGTTTGAGCTTTGCAACAGGCCTTTGCTGTCCACTTTTTGTTAAAGTGGAATTGTCTTAGCCCTCCAGTCCATACATTTTCTGATGTTCCCAGTAAATGGTTTCATTGTTTGCATGACAGTTATTTCAGTTTTGAATTACCCCCGATCAGTCGGCCTAATTCCATCAATAACAACCCCATAAACGGGCTTTAATCTTGCAGTAATGGCTACTAATGGCAGCTTACTCTGGAGTAGCCTTTAATTAAAGCAATTTAGCCTCAGCTCTGGTCACAGCTGAATGCTAGCCCTCACCACAGAGGTTTTCTGCCCGAGATGCTGTAGCCCAGGCTTTTGGAGCAAGCCATGCAAGCAGAAAGAAATTGTATTTGTAGGCTGAAGTGGGAAGCTACTCCCAAAGGTGTCTGAAAGATTTCCTTAGCCCTCAGCAGCAAATATGCTCCACGGTTGTGGTTCTTTTGTGGAGATGGCTTGTTTTAAACAAATCATTAATGATTGTTTCTTTTTTTGCAGTAAAGTTTGAGGATCAGAAAACAAAACAGAGAACTTTCACAGACACCAGTCCAGATTTAAGAGTTCAACAGAACAAAATGCTGCTGTTCCCTGAACATTTCCCAGATTTCACTCATTCCTTAAAAGATGGTATATCCCAACAGGTCTGATTTCAATCAGGCTCAAGAATTAAATATTTCCCTTTTTTCTGTCCCTTTCTCAAGAGTCTTCCATGCAACAACATCACAGTTTATCACTGTGCTCTTTTAAGGTCCAAGGTTGTTTTTTGCTCTCTCATCTTCGAAGTGATTAATTTCTCTTTTTCTGTTAGACCTTCAACGAGTGTGACACAGAGGATGAGGAGTGCAGATTGCCCTGGTGGTTTGGGCAGCCTTCAGCAGCCCCAACAAGGAATTGCTCTGCAGCACCTCAAGCACTGCCAGGACAAATGTTCCACCAACCTGGGAGGAGACAGATGCTGCCATTTTAATTTCTGTCTTCCATAAATGAGTCTTGTCATTAAATCCAGGAAGAAAACAAGGACTGGTACAATGCAAAAAGATAAAAAGGCATGCAGTATTTTGAGGAAAACCATTTACAATGAAAGTGGTGTTTCTGTAGATGTAAAATCTCTGGCTAAAGCAAAACCACATCCAGATCAAAATGATGAAGAGAAAATCCTTAATGCTTTCCTTGAGGAAGCACACACGAAATTTTCTCCACTGATGCCATACTTAAACCAATGTCAGGTGAAGTGATCAGACTGTAGAATATTCAACCAATTAACTTCCCTGAAGCATCTCCTAGCCAGAGAAAGGCAATGCTGAGCTGTAATAGCAGCAATCACATTTTCTAACTGATAATTGAATTAATTACTGTAGACATTTAAATTTCATAGCATAAGATAAGCACAGAAATGTTAACATCCAGATATTTCTATCACCAAAGGCAAGTGCTAATTTTTTCAAGTCAATATTCCCATGGCAACTTTGTTACTGCCAACAAGGAATATGAGACAATGACACACATCAAGTGTGTAAGATAAGAGAGGAAAAAGGGAATATCTAAATGACTGCAACTTTTTAATTCAGAGAACACCAGAAAATAACAGAAAGACCCTTACAGTGATGAAAACGTGTGCTGTGCACCCTTTTGCATCCACTGACATACTCTGGAAAAGGTTACTCAGAGGTTATGGAATAATCCCTTCTATTAGATTTCTAAATTGGAGAAGATAGACTCCTCTCTGGAATGGTCTAGGAGCAGGGTAATCTCACTTGACACCAGCATGCAGGCAAGACAATGCATCTCCTCAATTTTAGGATGTGAAATTACTCGCACCTCTTGCCCTCTTGTTATTCCCTCTGACAGAGCCCTGCCTGTGCCCATAGACTCAGAAATGGAAAAATGAAACCAGGAGTAGCTCAATGCATTACACAACCTTCACTTGCAAGAACATTCCAGGAGATTTCAGAAACTGTATTATTCATGGGTATTTTCAGAATTTTTCTTTTGGTCTAGCATTTATCTTTCTCCCAGTTGTCTACTCCATGGCATTGCCAACAGCCAGTGACTGTCTTCTGTGTTAACAAAAGTCTTCTGAGCCTCTGTCTGATAACCATATTGTCCCATTTTCCTAGAGACTCAAACATAATTATTGCATGCTGTAAACTCAAGACACTTCAGCAAGAAATTTGTTAAATCAATTCACTGTCTGGGGATAGGTGCAAATATATCTACTTTAAACATTTTTGTACTTTAGCAAGTATATATATAGGAAAGATGACCAAAATTGTAGTGTTTCTTCTGTCTTGAGGTATTTGCTTGTGTCACTTTATACAACAGGTGATTTTTGCAGCAGTGAAAGCGGTTTTTTTATTTTTATTATTAAAGAATGACAACCAATCACAGATTAAGTTTACATATGGTCCTTCAAGAACTTGGTTAGAAAATGAGAATTGTCTCTGAAATTTTGGGAAGATTTACATATTGCACCAGGACAGCCTTCCATGAATTTTGACTAAAGAGAAAAACCCATACATGCTACAGGAAACAAAGTGGTAGAAACCATACAGCATGAGCTGTACCCTGAAGATGACCACTTCCTCCCCCAGTACAGCAAAAGGGGAGAAATAAAATTTCAATTTGATGTGGTTCCACACAGTGAGGAGGCCCAGCCACCACAGACACCCAAGGTTACTGCACCATTAGCACAGAAGTTAAATAAAATGTTGGCTTCTTCCCACCCCTGCAAATTTGCCTTCAACAGAGCTACACCAACATCTGGGACCAGTATCTTTTTACACAAGGAAAGACAAGGTCAAAGAACCTGACATTTCCACATCATATGAGGCACTTCATAAGGACACATTCAATATGAAGTATGTAGAATATCCTTACAGTCACAGAGCAATTAAGAAGAGCCAAGAACTCCATCCTCAGCCCCAGTTCCCAGATTTCAGGGTGCTAGTTGAGATCTACAGAGCACTTTGGAGTGAGTTCTCTAAGGGGCAGCTGAAGCAGAGGAGAGGCACTGCAGTTTAGTCAATATTATCATCATAAACCAAGGACAGAGAGCACAGACACAACAGAGCCCCAGCACAACAACAGAGTTCTGAAATTGTAACCAAATCTGAGCCCCACTGCTGCTCCAGAGCAGCAGCCCAGAGGCCAGAGCACCCTTTTCAGCATCAATCCTTTCTCAGGAAGACAGGGTTTTTCCAAAAGGCTTTAGTCTCTCTGGCTCTGCAGTGCTGGTACTAAGAATATGACATTTCTACTGAAGTATTTCCCTTCCACTTCACAGAGTGGGTTCAATGCTCAGGATGGACCACCAAGAGTTAAACCCACTGTGGCTGGAGCAGTTTTATAACCAGTAAGACTGCTAGCTCTTGTTGCTTTGCCTGGCATCTTTAGTACAGTACTGAGCACTTCCCAGCTTCTTCTTCTGTCAAAGTCAGGGGAGGGGAAAATGCAGCATCAAACTATACTGATGCAAATTCAATTGCACTTGCAATAATAGCTGTCATCCTTATCATTTTCCCTGAGAATGTTTTCTGGGTATCCTCCTTTTCTCCTACACTGACAAAGAAAAAAATATATATTTGAATTCTTTTCTCATAGCTTATTCGGTGTTTTGAATCCTGATATGAAGGGAGAATAACATTATGCACCATTTTTATGGAGATAATGGGAGTAGTTCCAGCAGTGGGCAGCTTCCCTGTGATCATTTTATATTAATGCATTGGTCAACAAAGGAAGTAATTCCTTATTGTGAAATGTTCTATTCAATAACTTTATGAAATTTCACAGTCCTGATGAAAACCCAGCCAAGTAATTTTTGCACTAAAAAAAAAAGTTACTAAAAAAATCTACGAAAGTGCTTATTCCCCATTCCCCCAAATATTAAGTTCCCTTTCCTTGTTCACCTTCCTCATCCCATGCAGTTAAATGTCATGGCATTTCCAGATGTGAAAGCCCTCCTTTGACGTATCGCAGCACATTCAGACATAAAAATTTATGCCAGGGAAAATTTCACATTTATCTATAATATTGCACTCCATTGAGACTCTAAGTACCTTATATTTTAAAAAAGGATGCTTTATGATCCAGCTCCTCCCAAAGTTGCTGGTGGAACAGCACCCAGTGTGACACTCCCAGAGATTTTTGGGCATTGTGTCTGTGAGAGGTCATTCTCCACATCTTCCCTGCTTCCCAAGCAGGGGGAATTTTTAACAGAGAACAGAATACACAAGGGCTGCACAAACAGAGATTATTAATCCCCTTAATCTCCCTGTCACACTCTTTTTCCTATACATTGATGTAAAAATCTTCAACTGCTTTGTTTTATTCAATACTTTGCTTTTTTTGTTTTTTTCTATGGCTTGGAGACGTGTATCCAAAATGGAATACTTCATCCATGTCTCTAAGGCATTTCATGATCAGGAATTGAAAAGGAAAATGTAAACAGAAACAGGGAAAAGCACTCTTGGAGGCAACAATTCCAATGTTACAGACTAGCTGATGCTGACAGTGACAGCAGTTTACACATTATCCACTAGGACAGCATTTGTGATGTTTTTCAGAATTCTGCTCTAATTTCAGTGCTTGCTCTGCTGCACCAGAAACACCCAACAGTTTCTGATACCAACAGAAGAGGGTGTCTGTCCTCTGTGCTCTGCAAAAATCAACAAAACACTGAGTGATCACCTGAATGGCCTTATTTCTGTATCTTAAAGTTCTGCTGAAGAAGGAAAGTTTAAAGACAGAAGGCAATAAGTATCCAATACAAGCAGAAATATCTTGCCTATTTTTGCATTGTGTAACCTTTTCCTAATGCAAGACTGAAATAGGTCAAATTAGAATTAAAATATCATATGTTTAAGGATGATTTTGCTAATAACTTCCAAGATTACTTTAATCACTTTGACATCCTCTATAATAGATTTCAGTCTTGCATTTATATATTTATCTGGTTTGCACTTAGGCAGACCTTATTCTTAAGGAAAACCCGTCAGTCTAACTCGTTTTACATTCCTGCTTTTAAAAACCCCACACCACCTTTAACATTTAGATTATCTACACTGTAAAATAAAAATTCAAATTACCATCACAAAATTTAATGGGATCAGGTCGTTTAAATTCACTAAAAAACTAAGGTCATACTGCTCAGCCAATAAAGGTTTAAAGTAGGAACATTAAAAGAAAGAAAATGGGCAGTAAAATATTCTGAGAAACATAGATTGTTTTCCTTTTTTCTTTACTTAGAAGATAGAGATGGTATAGGACACATGGGAAAGGTGCTCAGCATGGGAATAACTCCAAGGAATCTCCACTGGCTTCAGCAGAAGGAAATTATAGTAATGTAGAATGGAGAAAAACCACTTCTTCAATACTTATGAGGTGCCTTTATCTCCCAACTTCCCTTTGAGCTAAGACTAAGAAAGAAATAGTCACAGAATAGGCAAAAATTAAAACAAGGAAAAAATCTGCCCTCTCATTAGGACAACAGTCCCTTCTAAATAACTCAGACAAGGACAGCACCTCCTCATGTATTTTTCAGGTAGAAAAGCTGATTTTGCACTCTGAGACAAGAAATACCCAACAGCTCTGGTGAATGCACTGAACATTCAGGCTGTGTCTACACATTGGGAGCATCCTCAGCACTACACCTCTGGATCATCCCTTCTGCAGCAGCCTGAGACATCTCTAGCTGCTCTCCCATCACTGCTGGGCTAAGCCCAGCATCCCCGAGCCCCTCGAGGCCAGGGAATCAAGGACTGCATTTGATATTCCTGTTTTAATAACGGTGGAGGGAGCATTAAGGTCTCCCTGGGTCGTGCTTCAATCCAAAGCTGTCAGTTCTCTGCCAGCACTTACAGCAGAGCAGCATCACATTGCTTGTAAATGATGAAAGATTGCCTAATTCTTCCCTAGTTTGTTCCCATACATCTGCAGAATGCAGGGTGTGGGTGACAAGTGACAAAGAATCAAAATGTTTTAAAGCAATAGCTCATCCTGGAGGAAACCAGAGCCTCACCTGCTTGTCTTGCTGGCTCAAGGAATATGTTCCAGAGAACAGAAATAAATCAGAATTGTCAACATCCTCAGCAAGCAACATACCTCAGAAGCAACAGCAATATTGTCACACCCCTTTCCCAAACAGGTGCAGTTGTTCCTTTACGAAGACACTGAAGGGCTCATTCAGTTTTAAATCTGATTTTTAATTAGTTATTCCACAGAACAACTTGATAACATCTCCTTCCTGTCCTTTAGATGGAAGAGGCAGCAAGCTACTTTGCAAAGCAGCCTCAGTAAATACACTGCCATGGGGTTTTTCATGTCTCAGGTGATGGATATCTGTCCCCACTAAGCCTGATACTTCAAGGAAACTGCTTGATATTTGCAAATTTTGAAAAAATGAATGACAACACATCAGTTTTTATCCAAATTGAAGAGCACATCTATGCAGACAAAGCAGATTGTTTTTAAAGATATAACACTAAAAAATGCCAAGCTTTTATTTACTTCCTGGGGAAAAAAAAAAAGCTCTCTCAGTTTCTAATTATATTGGGTCATTTTTAGATGGAAGGCATTTTATCTAACATGGTAGACCCTAAAGAAGTAAAATCAGTGGGATTTTTCAGATGACAATATCCTTTTTCCTATTCACAAAATAACCAACAAAAACATTGGAAAATCAAGAACACTAGCCAAAAACCCACAAAAAACCCTTAGTAGCAAGAGTGCATCTGTGTAATGTAAGAATAAAATTGACGGAGTACTTTTTACACAGTCTCCATGTACCTGTAGAATAATGAATTCTTTGGATACTCTGGTTAATGCATGAATACAGCTGAAGAATTGACAACAACAATTTTAAAATGGAATGGAGATAAAGGGAAGGGAGTCTTCATTAAAGTTTAAAAATAAATTTAAACTGAGCCATGTTTATTTCCCACATAATTTTTTTGGGTCGTAATACAATCAACTCTCAAAAATCATATATTAATTTTGAATGCAAGAAACCTGATTAATGTCAAAATAATGTCAGTTTAACAAAAATACGTGAACAGTCTAAACTACCAAACTAGGGCAGGACAAAGCTACACCTGCCAACCAGCTCCAATACAGTCCTACTTTTACCCCTGCCAGGATTTCATGTTACCCTTTTGGCTTAAAGATCCTGTTTTCACTGGTTTCACTGTCATAATTGAGCTAACCTGCAAATTTAAAGCTGAACCACTGTCTCTTCAGCTCTCCAATAGTGATCCATCCCTGCTTGGCATTACCACAATCCACAGAATGCACCATGGGCAAAAAACAGGCTGGTTTTTCTGGTTTTTAACATAACTTCACTTGATTGTTCAATTTCAGTGCTTCACTGGCTGCCTAATTGCATTACCAAGGCTGTCAATAACCACAGCATCACCAAATACTGCAAAGCATTTCTTGAAAACACACTTCATAACTTATAATTGATTGACTTTGTGAAAACTCTTTAGATTTTTTGGATTTTACAAAGCTCATCTTCAGACTACTCCTTTTCTGTAGTACTCAACACCTTGTCTGCCTTCAAACCATTCCTATGTTCTGCAGATAAATCACAATGCTGGGATTGCCAGTAGTTTGGTCTTATTCAGACTATACCAAGAGTAGTCTGAAAAGCTGTATGCTTTTCCATTAAAAAGTTTGTGCACTTGTTTAAGAAATTAGCAGTACTAATTAAATCAATATTTTACTGATCCTTCCCCACAGACTTCCTATTCTAATTCAAGCATTCAAGTCTTGCTGTCAAGGCTGGGTTTCTGCTCCAGTTACAGGCTGCACTGGGTGGGTCTGCACAGATCCCTCAGACAAATTCATGGCTTCTTCCATTTGCAGAAGCAATGAGAGTCTTTGTTCGACAGACTTACAATAAAAATGAAATACTGATGGGAATTTAAACAGCACCACTTTATCCTTAAATACGTCTGTTTATTAAGGGCTGCTGCAGAGAGTGCCCTGAACTCCAAGACAACAAAACCCACATGTGGTCTAATCAGCCTGGGAGCAGGAAAAAGACATAACCACATCAGGCAGTCATCTTGTGCAAACTAATCAGATCTGCTGCCACTGATTGGATCTGGTGCACTGCAACTCAAACCAGACGTGGGGCTCCCAGACGCTGCTGCTGAGAGATGGAGTGACAGCATGGACTGGGGCAGGAGGCAGCACCTCTTGTCCAGGACAGCTGAGGCTTAGCATGAGGTGAAGTTAAAGCCATTAAAAAGTGAAGTAGGTCTTTAGCTTGTTACCTTAGTCAACAAAAGGCACCCAGACTTGGGAACTCAGACTGTGGGGGAGGTAAAGCTGAAGGTGGGATCTGCTGTTGCCATCCTTCACCTTATCAAAAGGGCTTCGCTCATGGTAGGGAAAGATGTTCCAGAGTGAACTGAGTAACTACCTTGAGAAAGAAATAAGGGGCCAATAAGGAACAGGCAGTAATAGAAAACATTAGTCACCAGAAGTGGAATGAAGTTCCATATGTTATGTCTTGCAGAGATAACAAAGGCACAGAGTCGCACTGAGATGGGTGGTGTGCACAAACAGAGGGGGGGAAAGGTTCTTCGGCTGCATATTTCAGCAAGACAGACATCAAAGAAAGAATATTTTTTTTTCTCCCTATTAGACAAAGGATAAGTTGCATTGTGAAAGTAAGACAAATAATTTGCTTCAAATATCAATAGGAATGAAATGTTGATCTCAGCGGGAAAAAAAGCAGGTGAAATAATGGAAATAGAGGACAAAAGAGGAGAGGATATTTTTACAATTGAAGAATGGGAAAAAAATGCAGAGCACACTAAATTCAGGGATCTAGGCATAAAATTACAAGCCCAGTAGTGATTTGACTGCCTTTTTCTTCCTTCTAAATTACCAAAATCATGGATAGCTTCACGTGCAGAGACTCACAATGTAAGCACTTAACATTTAGGTGGGAAGCGGGCGAGGAGAATGATCTGGACAATTTCTACATGGCTGTTCAACTGATTGCTTCAGTATGTCACAACAGTTTTCACCCCTCAGATAAAAAGCTGCAGGTTTCCTTTTTAAGGAGAACTTTACTCTGATAAACACTGGACCAAGCACTGTGTGTTCATATTCTGTGTCTGGGTGCTAATATCACAAAATAATTTTACATTGCTCCTTGATATTTTTATCTTAGATAAATCAATTAAGCTGAGACATAAAAAGTAAACTGCCAAAAGTAGATGTTGGGGCTGCACTAGCAAACGTTTATAGCTGTACTGAAAACACTCATCACTGGTTTTAGGAAGAAAGTCAGATATCATGTTGCCAAATCAGGCTGTTCTGTTTCTTGCAAGTAAACCTGGTGAATTATTTTTCTTGTTGTTGTTCTTTGAGGGTTTTATATTTTTTTTTAAAAAAAATAAGGTGTTAAGCATTGGGCCACAGCAAGTGTTTCTCAAATAAAAGCAGGGCACGTATTTTTATGCCAGAAATCTCTCATTGTAGAAGGTCATTTCTATATAAAAGAAAAATAAGAAAACAAACCAAAACCCTGAAAAAAAAAATCAGGGAAGTATGAAGTTATCAACCAATACTGTATTTGAAGACAAGATTGAGGTTTCTCTGAATTGCCTGGTTACTCTGATCTTTCTTCTCTTGTTTTCCAATTTAAGCAAAGTAAAATAGATGTGGTTGCTGGCACTCACAGAGCTGCTGCCTTCCATCACCCCAACTGAAATGCACTTAAGCAACAGGAGGAGTTTGTATTCACATGAAATTTTACTGGCATCAGCTAGTTTTGGATGGATAGATGATCCAGCAGTAGATAAACAGGGATTTTTGCAGTCACATCAAGAAGGCAATTTTAGTAGCTGTTACACCTTTAGCATTAAAGTTTGGGGGTTTTTTTACACTCTTGCAAGAGAATACTGAAGATATGAAATTTCAATGTAGATAGATGACATAAGCAGCCATGGGCATTTTTTGGTCCTGAACATAAATTTTTACCTAAAGTTCTTCATGAAAAATGTGACTGATCCACACATTGATATATTCAACTGCTGTACTTCATGCATACTTGTATTTTAATGGAGTGAAAATACACATTTCTTCTACCC
The DNA here is from genome assembly GCA_013397095.1 of Sterrhoptilus dennistouni. NCBI lineage: Eukaryota > Metazoa > Chordata > Aves > Passeriformes > Zosteropidae > Sterrhoptilus > Sterrhoptilus dennistouni. Next base: position 424,221 of record VWZU01004631.1, read on the forward strand.
AACCTGAGATCATGACCGCTGTATACTTTTACTGTGAAAAATTAAATAGATTAAAGCCAAAAAGACAACTCAGACTGTCTGGGCTGCACATCTCAAGCAAGCTTTCCCTCCCCCCAGCCTGGATAAGCAGCGGTGACAGCTTTGCTGCAGTGGCATTCACAACAGGCCTCAGGCAAGACGGTTTGTGATCGCTGCAGTTGATGTGGTAGATTTAACCTGAGATATGATAAGTTAAAGTAAACAGGGTGTGATGGAACTGACAAAATGGGCATCTGGAACAGAACACTGATCATGCTCAAAAAAAAAAAAAAAAGACGATATTATCCAATACAAACCTTCGAAGACTGTGTTTTTTAAGAAACATGTATTGATAGATTTTAGCTTTACTGGCTAAATTAATTTAATGGTATTGAAACAGAGTTTCAATATTTATAATTAGATTTAGCTTTGATTGGAACTCTCTGAATCCAGCCATTCCTACCAATGGTTCCTCTGTAGAGTTTATAACTAAAAGTCAAGTCTATTTTTTAAATAGCTGCAACTGCCTGGAAATCCCCTTAACAGGTAAACTCTGCTTCCTCACAGTGCAAAGTCTTTCTCATTGCAACTAGGAAAAGAAGTGCTGCCTGGTTCACTTGTACCACTTATCTCAATGCTGCTGAGATGGCAAAATTTTCAAATTGCATTGATCAACACAGGCAGGGGAAATAGCAGAAGATCTGCTTACATGGCCCTACCAGCTCTGAAGGAACCTGCATTTGTCTGTGCAAAAAGCAGGAACCCCACAAGGCACATCAGCTGTTGAGCTTTAGCCACACACTGAGTTCCTGAATTTTTTCCTACCTTAAAACTTGTATTCCACCAAATTCCTGTTAAGACAGCAGGAAGCTCAGTCAAAAAGACCACAGATTAGGAATTACTCACTGCCATTTCCAGGTTACAAGAGTTCGTGTGAGAGTCACTTGGGAAGTTCTTTTTCCTGGGGCTGTCATTGCCACACCTGAGCAGTTTTGGTGGAGAAGCTGCTTCTAAAAAGCATCTTCTTTAGAAAGTCACATGTCCCAAGCGTGGGACAATGATGGCCAGACTGGGACCAGCTGATGCTTTATTCGATTTGCATTTTCCTAGCTCAAGGTGACACTCTGTTACTCACACTGATGATTCAAAGGTCACATATATTGTGAAAACTGTGAATTCAGGAGGTCAAGGGCATGAGATCTAAGCAGAAAAAATGAGCAAATAGGTCTGTGAAAATAACATTCAGAGATACACAGTTACACATTCAGAGATCACAAACACTTTTCCATTTCTTTTCTTCCAGCTGGCCACGTTGTTGATTAAATAAAGCTGTGCATAAAGATCTGTTATGAAGGATGCTACAAATGAGGAGTATTAGCCCAGGAAGAGAATCTTAATAAATTGCAAGTGCAATTTATTTTATATTAAAATTTAATCAGATTAATCTATTTCTAATACTGTATGCTAACAACTTGGGCACATAGTCCCTCCCCTGATATTACTGTCACTCTCATAATGCTACTTGATTTATGTGATATTAGGCAGCAGTTGCAAGACAGACACATCAGAGTTACAACTGTCTCTAAAATTCTTATTAAGAGAACTGTATCATTTTTCAATCGCATTGTAAAATTTCTATCAGACATTTTACAGCCAAAGTCTCAGAGCTGAAACACAAGCAATGGATTGTTACTTGCTTCATCTTTACTTTAGTTACTTGCTTTATCTGTTGGAGTAAAGGAAGCAATAAAAATAGCAGGCACGTGGACAGAGCCACTGCCTTTCAATATTTGTCTGAATTTATTTAACATCACCTCTTTAATACCAGATTGAGTCTGGCCTTATGACCATTTAAGATAAGAGAGAAAAGGGACTCTCCATCATGCAGGCACACAGGGCTCTCCAGAGCCATAGCTCCAGGCTCAGGAGGAAGGTCAGGGTAGAAAGGGACTGGGCTTCAGCACAGCCAGTGCTGAAAGGAGAGAAACTGCTGGAGGGGAAGTTCCTGCAAAAGGAAACGCCAAGAAACCTTTTACTTCTCAGATGCTGTCACAGGAAGGTCAGCCACAGCCAGGCTTTGGAGCTCTCTGAAGAAAGATAAATCCTGATTTCAAGAAAGAGACACAACAGTGTTGGAGTTGGTTCCCAAGCCACGTGCCTTGTGCAAACCCCCTGAGCCACATCCCACACTACAGCAGCAGAGTTCAATGCCAGCACAAACACCCAGCAGTGACAACAGGCTCCAGGCTGTTGTAAGGAAAAGTGTTTGTCCTTCCAGCCAGATCCAAACGGAGACAAGCACTGCTGGCCAGTGTCACACCTGAGCATTCCCACGGAATCCACATGTGACACTGCACCCAAAGGTGTACTCCCAGAGCTTGGAGTGCTAAGGACTTTCTCCATGTTTTCCAGCTCTTTGTCCCAATCTATCTTTGTGACACCTACCCCCCAAAACCTGTACTGGCACTGGGAAGCTCACCCCCACAAGCCAGCTGGGTCTCACCAGGACCACAATCCCATTAATGCTTCCACTGGGCTCCATGACTGGGCAAGAGCAGTCCCTGGCACAAGAGGATTTGCTGCCCAAAACTCAGAGGAAACTATTCAAGAGGAGCAGTGTCTGTATCTCTGGTAGCCATGGTGGGTGTTCTCATTCACCTTCAATGCAGATCCAACCATCGTTTTACACTCAATCATTGTGGCCAGTGCTCCAACTTGTCATGGTTCAACCCAAGCCAGCAAATCCCCACACAGTCAACCACTCACTTCCCCCATTTTGAAGAGACTTTGAAAGGTAAAATGAAGAAAACTTGTGCGCTGAATTAAAAACAGCTTCATAACTTACATAAAATTATTATTATTAATAATAATAATCATAATCACAATGAAAAAAAATAGCAAAAATGTAAAGAAGTTCCAAGAAAAACAATCTATGCAAATGAAAACAGTTGCTTAGCATGAACTAACTGATGCCCAATCCCTGAGCAGCAGCCCCTGGACAGTTTTCCCACTAATTATTTGCTGAGTGTGACTCAGCATGGTTTGGGATATCCCTTGGGTCACTTGGGGTCAGCTTTCCCCAGTTCTGTCCTCTCTCAGTTTCTTGTATCCCCCCAGCCCTGTGCTGGTAGGGAGGGGTGAAAAGCTGAAAAATCCTTGATTCTTACCCTAAACACTTAGTGTAAGCACTGCTCAGTAACAACTAAAACATCCCTTTGTTACCAACATTGCTCTCAAGATAAATCCAAAGCACATACTGTACTGGCTACTAGGAAGAAAATTAATTCTATCCCTGCTGAACCCAGGACACCATTACAGTTTGCAAACAAATTGCAGGACTATATTCATGTTAATCACACAATTGCCAATAGAAAAGTCACTGAAATTTTTAAAAAGTTGTAAAATACCACATTCTTCTAATTTCTCAACATCATCTTTGGCCCTAACTACCCACAGAGATCTACATCTACAGTGTAACTCATTTACTGCAAATTAAAATATCCCTGCCTTGTGCAGCTTCAACAGAGATGCAGACTTTGTATCTCTAATAGTAATGGTTTAATAGTAATAGTTGATTATAATAGTTTATTTCTAGCTTGAATAGTTTACTGCTCAAGCTCTAGCCACAGGGTAGCACCACAAATCTTTCTTGAAAAAAGCCTCTGGTTGCAAATGAGAGGAGAAAAATACATACCGATTAATTATTACCCAATTAATAACCCAGAATGACTCTGACAAATGAGATCTTCCCTTGCATTATGGTGCATGAGCAAAGATCCCTTCCCAGCACAGCTGGCACTGGTGTCCCTGAGCTCTCTGAGCATCTGCCAGGACAAGAGCACAGCTACAAGCAGGACCTCCCTTTCTTCACCTCAGAACTATCTGTCACAAGTCACTGTAAAAAAAAAAATAAAATAAGGTGACCCAGGAGAACAAAGCCAGCAAGGGCATTTATCGATTCTTTATATTCATGGATGAAGATAAGGCATTATAAAAATGGCCTAGGAAATATTTAACCCACATCCAGCTGCTCAAATGGCACCCTCAGCCAAGGCTGCTCCTACCTGCACGTGTCTCCAGGTGTTACTATTTGCTCATATTCATTCCTAAATCAAAAGGTACTAAAATAAAACCCTCAAGAAAAAAAAAATAAAATAAAAAGAAGGCAGAAAGGAAAATGCTAAACACCAAGAATGACACCTGGAATTCTGAATTTACAACGATTTCCTTCCCTGTGGCAAGGTGGCAAACTCATCAGCTCTCCTTTTCCCTTTCCTGACCCAAGAGTGAATTGGCTGATCTCTCACCATCTTTAATTTAACATTACTTGAAAATCCAGCTGATCTGCCCCCACTGACACTACACACCCTCATGATACCACCAGTGTGGCTGTCTCAGCTTGGGGAGAGGTAAAATTGTGTAAAGCTCCCTTAAAGTCACCAGATGGCTGTGGCAGTGTAAGCCCTCCCTGTCCCAGCTGTCTCCACACAAACCCCTGCCCCAGACTAAAGAGTTTATGTTCAGCTTTCTAGTTAAGGGCATTCATTTCCCATGGATGCTGGAACAAGTCAGAATTTGTCACATGGGGAGTTGACATACAGAAGGATGTGTTCATGCCTATCACCTCCAGTTTGGATTTTCACCCCTGGATCCAAAGAATCCACAGGGAAGATCAGCACTGACATTTTTTTCCCTGTTCCATCATCCAGAAGAGCTGTCACCCAGACAGGGAAGTGACCCATTCAACAGTTTAAAGGCTGAGTTGGATGCATGATGCTCTACCCACATTTCAACAAAAAAAAGGAAGCAGGGGATTTTCCAGGTGCCCTTTTCATCACACTGCATGGATTCAGTGGGAGTCTGGCAGATAAATTCAGTAAAACTGGCTCTGGCCTCAAGTGCCATCCATCAGCACAGGCCTCAGTGGGCCTTCATCAGCTGCTGAGAAATTTCATGAAGGCAGCATATTATAAAAGCATGTCTGTTATTAAAAGTAAGTAGATTTGTCTGAGAGTAAGCACATATTTCATGACAACACAGCACTATTTAAAGAACATTTTCTTCTCTGCCCTCCTTCAGAAGAAGGGTATTATTTGTTTTATAATGTAGCTCAAAATACCTCTTTAAAATCCATAAGATACTATGGAAGCTGACAGGTTCACGATGAATAGCTTCTCCTCCAGATTAATTTCTGGTTTATTCCCTAAGTGAAGCACAAAGCAGCAAGCTTTACACAAAATGAAGTTAAAAGTAGATGCTTTTAAAATGAGCATTGTTGTCATGCACAGCTCTGAAGGAACTGGAAGTCTGCTTTCTAAATATGGAAAAGTGAAATATATAAGAAAAAAAACCCCAAAACAAAACCTGAATGTATCAGGAACATTTATGATGATGTAATTATGAATTAGATTTATGAATATGTAATTAAAACCCAGTGGGTGGCACACCTGCCTTCCAAACTAAAATAACAGAAGAAATTACGTCAGGTTGTGGACTTACATTTGCACTCTCAAGTATTTTAATTTTTTTAATGGAGGTTGGTTTCAAGTCATACTTGGCCAAACTTCCAAAACACAATAACAAAATCACCACATCACACTCTATAAAGTGTATTTGAAGACACCATTCACCTCCTTCTCCTTAAAACTAAAAATATTAATAATTAGAACAGAGAAACTGTGTCTTTAACTCACAGTGAGTTTTTGCCATGGAGTATCATAAAACTCCTGAAACACAGAGCCTAAGGAGAAATGCTGAGTTTCCCATAGCATATTCTACAGTTTTATTAACCTGAGTTACCAAATCCTGAGAAAAAGGAACTCAGGACAACTTTAGTTGTGCTGGTGCCCAAACTATTTTTAAATATTTCTATATTTGATGATCAAGTGTTCATTCTTTTATTAATCTTGTTGTTAACAACATTATCAATCTTTATAAAGCCTTATTATTAGTGCAGCAACAAGATAATCTAAATGCTTATTATTAATTTTAAAGGGATAATGAAATCTCTAGTGAGCTATAGGGATGAAGAGAACCTTCCTCAAAAGTCCTTCTCTGAAAAGGTCATTCTTATCAGCAACTCTTCTATATACTCCAAACTGATTGTGGCATTCAGCAAGTTTCATTTTTTCAGCTAAATTATTCAACACCTGTAGGAAGCCATCCTGAAAGCTTCTTACACAGCATGAGATGAAGCACAAGTGGTACAGGGACGAAGATTTGAAATGGCAAAGTTACTAAGGCATCTGAACACTCAGCCAAAATTAGTGCCAGAAAGAAAAACAGCTGGCTAAACTCAAGGAAAAGTCAAGAGAAGCAGGCAGTGAGAAGACAAACAGACTCTGAGCAACGTGTAATATTTTCAAGGGCACCTCTCCTCAACACTGATAAATCATTTTCTTTATAGATTTTTTTTTTTTTTGGTCCTACTTGCTGTTTTCTTAATGCCTATACATAAAAAGGTGTAGCCTTTGGGATGCTGACCCCTTTCAGCACACCACCCCTCGAAACTGGCCCAGCAGGAATTATTGCTGGTGTATTCCCACTCCTCAAGGAGGAAGGGCACTCACCCAAAACCTTTCCAGTGGTAACTCAGCAGCCCTTGTGCCTGGGCAAGCCAAGGGTTGATCCACTACCAGCATTCACTAGAAAACGACTTTCTCTGTGCCCAACTCTTGGCAACTTTCTGCACAACTCTGGATTTAAGGGCAGCTCTGGGCTGGTGAAACATTCCAACTCCTGCAGCAAGTGCCATGGAAGTGAGGGACAATACCCTGACAGCAGCTGCTTCACGGAGAGGAAGCACCACCAGGGAAGCTGGTGATTATTGGAAACAGAGAGCACTTTCATCAAGAAAACAAAAGAAGGTCCAATATTTATCATTAATAGTTCAACTTTCTTTCCATTGGATTTTTAACTATGGCAATGCCAACACAAGCAAACCACCAAACAAGAAAAAAACCCTCCAAACAACAAACAAAAAGCAGCCAAATCCACCACCACCATCACGAGGTAATACACAAAGACAAAATCAAACTCTGTGCCAGCCTGTGTTGTGTTTTCTCAACAATGGGAAAAGAATTCTATACCTAGACACATTAAATTTTCAGATCTCACTAAGCAAGCACAAGAGATTTCTGCAGCATTTTCGTGTTGCTGTCGTATTTGCATCAACTTCCTTTTGAAGTCCCTATGAGAAAACGCAGAGATAAAAGATCAACTGATGTTCTTGTACAAAACACTGAAGTGCAGATAAGTGAGGATTACCAGGCTTACATTTGGCTTTGCAGGAAAGCACACCATATGAAACTTCTGAAAATACCAGTTAGGTTGTCAAAGGCAGGACTGTAACTATTGTAATCAGACTTTTAAGAGGATATCTGAAGAAAATGTGTCACAATAAAAAGCAGTGCACCATAACAAAATTAATGCCAATGTACACCCATCTGTGAAAAAACAAAAAAACTAACTGATTTTGAATCTATATCCTAAACCAAAGAGATTGGGTCTAAAAATTTGAGCAGAAAAGTAATTTTGCTCAAAAGAATAATAACCTTTCCTAAGAAAATTGATGTGCTGCATTTATTTTTATCAGTTGATCTCTGCAACACTTTCCATGATAAAATTATGAGTGTCCACATGAGAAGTGAGAAGATCGTTGGATGTTTTAACCTTCCAGAAATGAGAAAATAAAGTAAGTTTTTAATTAAAGATAGAATTTGACAACCTGAAATCCTCAAGGTTCCTCCTCCATGATGATCCTCCCCTCAGCGGCTCACCCACTCCCTTTTATCACATTTATCTTTATTGGCTACAGCTGTGACTTAACCAGGGGCGAGGCTGTATTGGGTAATTAACACGGCTGTTACTGATCAGGGGCCAGATCACCTGTATCCACTTCTCCTACATTTCAGTTCTGATGGGGAGGAGCTGTGGGAGGGAGAATATCCTGGAGGGGCAGAGCTTGGGGTATTTATGGGCACAGCTGGAAGCAGAAGATACTGAAGAAGATCCTCGTGAGATGTCTTACAAAACTTTGGAGACCTAAGACTGTCTAACACTTCAGAAGTTTTGCTACCACCTTGGCTTCCTGTTTTGGTGCTTTGTCAGGAGTGTCTCAATGACGTTTGAGGGCAGAAGCTGCGCTGGCTCCAAGTGGATTTACCAGATCTAACCCACACCTGATCCATCAGCTTGAACATTGGTACTGTTGCAGTGCCTCATTGGATCAAATCCTTCAAAGCAGTTTCTAATGTCACTGCAAGGAAATAAACATATAAACTCCCACACCAGCAGAGCCTGCCCTGTTCTCTGTGAGCTGCCTGCTCTGACAAATCCCCCTCTACAGCTCCCTAAAAGGTGGTTGTATCCAGGTGCGGGTTGGTCTCTTTCTCCAGGCAGCAAATGACAGAACGAGATGACATAGTCATAAGCTGCACCAAGGGAAATACAGGTTGGATATTAGGAAAAAGTTTTTTACACAAAGGGTGATAAAGGACTGGACTGATCTGCCCAGGGAGGTGGTGGAGTCACCATCCCTGGATGTGTTTAAAGAAAGCTGGAGGTGGCACTTGGTGCCGTGGTTTAGTTGAGGTGTTGGGGGTGGGTTGGACTCAATGATCCTGAAGGTCTCTTCCAACATAATGATTCTCTGTGTGTGACAGCTCAGAGTTCAGCCCTCAGTGCACAGGAGTGCTCCCACCACCTCCTCCCATCTTCTGCTGTGTCCCTGAGCTCTCTCTCCATCCTCTCCATCAGCACTGGCCCTGCTGCCTGCCCAGCACATGACTCACACACAGCATATCCCTCACACACAGCATATCCCTCACACACAACATCTCCTCTGTCTCATTTCCAGATTACCCCAGTTTACCCTGAGGCAGGCCAACCATCCCCAGGGTGATGACACTGTTCTTTCCTGGTTCCTGTGCTTTTTTTTCACCCAACTGTCTCCAGGAGCTTTGGCTTTGCTGTTCTCTTTGGTGTTCAGGCACAGGAGTGTCTCCTCCTTAAATCACGGCTCCCCAGCCCCGCTGACCTTGTGAGATCCAGGCTTCTGAGCTGTATTTGTGCTCAGACCACACAGGTCCTGCAGAACAGGCTGACAGCTCTGCTGCACTGCCTTGACTCACGACAGATCTGCTAAGCCACCTTGTCTGAAAATTTACTGCCTCAGAAGCTGGCTGTTCTTTACTTATTCTTTTCTACTCTCTTGCCAAAAGACTTAAGCCAGCTGTAAGACCTGCCTGCAGAGAACATGCCCTGGGCACTGGCTCACTCCCCTCCACTCCCTTGCCCCAGGGGTCTGACTGCAAATACCGCGACAACAAAGTTCAGCCCAACACCATTAACAGGTGCTTTCCAAGTGTCTCGGGAGAAAAAGGGGAAAAAAAAAAAAAAGAAAAAAGATGGAATAAACCCAAAATCTATATACTGCTACCACACAGCCAGAAAGCTGATGAGCCTCACTACAAGGAAAAGCAAGGGGAGGTGGGGAGCAGGTGAAAATGGGTGAAAAAAATCATCAACTATCTTTCTTGTATCTTAAAAAATACTTTATAATTAAAACATTTATAATGAAACGAATGTATTTTAAGGGAAAAAAAAAAAAAAAAAAAAAAAAAAAAAAAAAAAAAAAAAAAAAAAAAAACCAACAACTGTCCTCTCAGGTATAACAGCAACAATTCCCAAAACTTTAAAGGAATTTGTAGAGAAGTAAGAGAAGCCTGAGGATGCTAACACACAGAGCTCCCAAATCTCATGCTTTATGGGAATTTATTCTGATGCACTACAGGCTTAGACACGATTTTACATGGCAGGTTAAATCTTGGCCCTGCTCAGAACTCTGGCTCCCAGTGCAGTGGTGTTATCAAATGGTGCAATCAGCAGTGGGAGTGTTTGGAAGCAGACACTGCATTGGAACACTTTTCCAAATTTCAGCAGAACACAAGCACTGAAATGAAGAACAGTCTCACAGTGCACTCGAGTGGCTCTTGGGTTAGACTGGGCAAGCAGTGACTGGTAAAAAAGAAGCTGCCTTTCTAACCTGTCATTGCAGGAGTATCTAAGAATCTTGCTCCAAATGTGGTGAAGAGATGCTTTCGATAAGTGACTTCCAAAGGCCACAGAACCTGAAGTGATCCAGTATGCTTAAAAAGAGCCCAAATCTGCTTTATCCTCTCCACTACTCTTGTGACAAGACAGGAAAGTGTTTCCAGCGCCAAATATTACCTGGGGGAGCTCCCATAGTGGCCCTGCAAAGCACAAGGCAGGGTCATGCCCAGCTCAGCATCCCTTTGGGTGAGAGGAGCAGAGCTTTACTGACAGAGGAGGAGAGCTCAGCCAACAGGACAGCCTCCAACAGAGGCTGCCTCTCCTAGAACACACCCCAGCATAAAAAGGTGTCACACAGACCATCCAAGAAATTGCTCATTGCCTCAAAAAGATATAATGGAGGATGCCAGTAGTGCAAACTACTCTGTTTCCTTTTCCTCCATTAAGCTATCATATGCCAACCTATCAGCTGTTGCTGTTTTAGGATAATATTTCTCTGACATTTTCAATGAGAGATTCAATTTTTAGCTGCAGTTATCACAGATTTTTGTGATTGTAAAACACACTTTTAGGTTACTCTTTCCTTTGACATGTTTATGAAAAGGTAGGATGCTTATATTCCCTCTTTGCTCTCAGTGCCACTCAAAGAACCAAGATAGGCAAAAGTGTGAACTGCAAGCAAAATCACAAATTTAAAATAATAAAATGTAAGGAAACTCAGAATCTCTGAGTTCTTTTAATTGCACTCATATTTCTGTACTGAGACAGAGCCACTCATGAGGGACATTGACAGATGTCATTTATAGGTATAATCTGCACATCTCACACTTAAATTTCATAGCATTTTAAACACCAAATGATAGCACTGCAATGAAAATGCTCTTACAGATGGTTTCCTGTATATAAGAGCAGTCTGTGGATAATGTTAATTGCATTACTTGATTTCTTAACAGAGAACTTCATTTCACTACTTTAAATACCCCTGCATTGTAAATACCTGCATACAACTGCACAGAAACCCTGTGAGTGTGATGTTGGCAGCTCTAACCTTCTTGGAGGTCTCCCTACAGCTATTAATTTATTCATTATTTCCTAATATTTTTTATTGAAGTAGTGATGTTGACATTTGTATATTAAAATGTTTAAATATTAAACCTCACTTTCCAACCATAATTAGAGAAAACAGACAAACTGAACTTTTCAAGAATAAAAGATACACCAACCTCAGAAGCATCTGTCCTGCTCACTGAATGAAGCCATGTCCTCTGGGATGAGGCAGAAAGTGATAAATTCAGGGTCCAGAGCTGAAAACACAACAACAATATTAAGTACTCAGATCTGAAAAGACAATGGTCTTTTTCAAAGTGCTTTCTGTAATGTATATTTTCTCTGCTTTCTTTTTCTAAAAATATTCCCCATTATTCTTACAATAAGAAACTAATGACAATAAGAATAATTTTCTCAGTGGGAGAATAATGTTTCTGTTTCTAAGTTTTTTGAATATATGCATGAACAAAAATAGATTTTTCAAACAAAGTGTTTTAGTATCAAACATTTCAAGATAATGAAGGAATCAAGAAATTCTGTCTCTTTCTATCAGCCTTAATTTACCCAGAGAAATCAAGCATTTCAATTATTCCTTGGGAAACTACTAAAAGGTATTAAAAAGCTGCTGTTACTATTTGCTGTTGGCTCACCAAAGACATTAAAGTTTACACCACATTGCCAGAGATCCATTTATTGAGGAAACCTTGACTGCCATACCCAAGAGGAATATTCACATCACCACAGGTGTCTCACCCCAGAAGCACTCAGTGCTTAAATCCCTGCTCTAGTAGTGACTACAGTGCCAAATAAATCCAGGAATTCACCACTGGAATTCACATTCTGAACAATAATTTGTGAGACAAGGCTGAAGATCACAGTGATCCACAAGATCAGTTATTTTTATTGTATTTGAGGGGTGGGGGGAAAGGCCCAATAAAGTCTAAAAGATGAGTAACCCCATGTCCTCAACACCATTACACCTGTGGAATAAAACCATGCTAACAAGAGAAATTTCCCAAAACTTCCACCTTTCTTTGAGGAGTATTTTCTACCAGTTAATCCAAAAAATAGGTACTTTCTTGGTTTTTGTTTGTCTTGTTGGTTGGTTTTTAGTTGGGAGTTTTTTGTTGGCATTTTTGTTTGTTTGTGGGAGTTTTTTGTTGGTTTTTTGTTGTTTTGGTTTGGGGTTTTTTGTGGTTTTGGTTTGGGTTGGGTTTTTTGTAGGTTTTTTTGTTTGGTGGGGGTTTTTTCTTTGTTTTTGGTTGGTTGAGGGGTTTTTTTGCTTTGTTTTTTGGTGTGTGTTTGTTTGTTTGTTTTTGGTTTGTTTTTTTTTTTTTTTGTTTTGGTTTTTTGTTTTTTGTTTTTTGTGTTGTTGTTTTTTTTTGTCTCACAGATCTGTCATTCCTGAAAATACATGCATTCAACAAGAAGGATGGAGGGATTTTCCCTTGGGTGGGGCTACAGTCTGCAGACCAAAGGAACATCTCCACAAGGAACAGCTGCAGAGTCAGACCCACTCAGACTATGAAAAAAGTGTTTTGCACAAGCACTCTGCCATCAGGCCAAGGTACCACAGGGAGCTGCTCCTTTACTGGACACAGAGATTCCCAGGGGCAGAGCTGGAGCTAATCCATCCTTCCTTTGCACCTTCTCAATGAATCAACCACCTCACCCACAGTGAGTGTCCCAGCCAACACATAAACCAGGGATCCTGGGCTTTTGTCCTGGGTTGCAGTGTAGGATGTACACAAAGCATTTATTCTATCACCACCTTCATGAAGTGTTAAACCAGGTGGGGCAGTGTTTTCCCAGGCCTCCCTGCCTTTGGGCTCTTCTGCTAATGGCCCATCAGTGACTTGCCCATGACTCACAGGTAACTCCCTCCAGGAGTTATCTCTGTTTAATGGGCCATCAAGGACCCACTTCACAACTCATCATCCCATTGGGAGATGCTCTGCCCAGGGGGCGGAGCCAAGCATTCCCACCTGGATATAAGCTGGGATTTGGAACAGGACAGGCAGCCCTTACCCACTGGATTCCCAGAGGACCAGAGCTACCAGACCTTTCTACAGGATCACTGCTTCAGGAAGACCATCTCATCTGGACTGCTTCCACCATCCTGCTCAGGTTGTATTCTCACTCTGTCAGTGGTCCTTTGTGTTATTGCATTTATTTTATTTTTACCTTTCTTCTTATTAAATTGTATTTCTGACTTGGAGCCTCTCACTTGTTTTACTTTCAAACCATGACAGCTTTGCAGGAGGGTTTCTGAGTACAGACATCACTGACCTGCTCAGAACCATTCAGGTGAGCCTTGTGCCTTCCAAGTGTCTGCAGCAGCAGGTAAGAAGGGTGCTGGCACCCAGCAACTTCTACAGTTCCTCGCAGTTGAAATGTCACACAAAAAGTCCACAGCCATGGCACTAAACAATACTTTCCCTGCAAAAAAAGGAGATTTTTGGTTTGTTTTTCTGGCCTTTAACCAGCTTTAAAAAAATCTCCAATTCAGCAATTTGCTTGCAGTTAATGAACCAGCTCCATGCATACTCCAAGCAGCAAATCGCACCAACAGCACAGCACTCAGGGTAGCCACAGCACAAACACAAGTTGAAGGTGATAGCTGAGATGCAAAGCAGCAGCAAAAAAGAAGTCTTTACTCCCAAGCAGCACCAAAATACTTCTTTGGTGCTCCCTGAATCCTGGAGCAGCCTGTGCTGCTGGCAGGGTGATGGGAACAGCTGCAAGGTGGCTCCAGCTTCCATCAGACCTCAGAGCCTGGTGCAGCCAGTGACAACAGCAGGGTCAGGGGGTGTGGGCAGCCACACCAGGCTGGCTTGGGCAGCTTCTCATCACAGAAAGATTTTTGAGACTTTAAATATGACAGCTTGTCTGCCTCCTTAGCTTTTTGATAGTTTTTATAATACAAGCAAATAGATACCTTTTGCGATTAATAGGGATTAATAGGGGCATTTTAAAACAGTTATCAGGACTAAGATGTTTTGTACAATGCTGTGAGTTGTTCAGGATATTATTTATTTATTATTTGTTTTTATTATCCTGCATACACTTAGATATGAATTTTAACCCTAAAAAAAAAGTATATTTTAATCCTGCTGAGAAATACACAAATATCCTGTGTTTTAGCAGAGGGAGCTGATTCCACTGCCAGGATCACCGTGCTGTGACTTTCACCCATTTTAGCTCTGCCATTTCCTTCAGGGACAAGGACAGACTGAATGGCCATTTTCAGTGACCCTACAGCCAAAGGCACCGTAACACCAGCATTACAAAACTGCCCTCTGGAAGCATTGCCCAATTCTTCCTTTCTTTGTTTTACAGATCAGCTTGTGTGAAGTTGAGAACTATTGTACTGTTTTTTGGGTTTTTTTGTGTAAGCACAGCTTTTCTGTCTCTTTATAACATGCACAGGTTTCCTGTGTTGCCACTCAATGATTCAAACAGTGAAATAAAATTCTCTTCTGAGTAGAAGGAAGGTGGATGGATTTTTTTGGGGCAACTGTGGCGACCACTCCAAAAACTGCTGGAAAGTTAAAAATTCCTTCACAGCATGCAATTTCTATTCTAGCAGATCTACTAAAGAAGTGTGTAGTACCTGGCATTAAAATACTGATTTGAGAAAAGTATATACAGGAAAAAAATTAAAATCACAAGTGGCTGGTCTTTTAGTTCTACTTAAACATAAACCTTTTCCTTAAAAATCAGACAATAACAACAACAACCACAAACAACAGCGAGAGTATCCTCACATTGTGAGACAAAGTGTACAGAGCTTATCCATGGCAAAACTGTGGTTTACCTTTTTATTAGCAATTACAGATCCTCAAGATTTACAATGTCAGTTCCTTCCTGCTCATCATCTCAGACAGGAAAACTGGACACTCAATTCTGCTAGAATGTGCTGGGTGAGGAGAGCAGGATATTCATCTCGTCTTCTGAAACAGAGTGGATTAATTTTATTTATTAAGTCACAAAACACATCAATATAAATACATCTAACTAGTTATTTGGGGTGCTTGACCAAACCTTTTGCATAGCTTCTTCCTCTTGCCCTTCTCCCCCAGCCCAAAAGAGAACAATTTCAGTGTGGGAATATTTCATACGTCTAATGGCAGCTGTAAGTTCCAGCTTGCTTGGAAAACAAATCCTAAAATTTCACAATACTGAAAGTAGACCATCACTACTAAAACACCACTAAGATCAGCAATAAATTGAACTAGATTCTTCTGAGAATTTTCAATACCAGGACTGAAATGCATGCACAGAACAAAATTTTTCTTTCCCTAGGCTCAGTCTTTTACTCCAGTCTACAGAAGACTTGCACATTTCATCCAATTCCACAAAAACATTAAGAGCTGTTTGTGCTGATAAAAGCACAGGGAATAAAGTAATGGGAAATCAATATTATGTTTCTGCAAAAATATTCAGAGTAATCCAAATTCAAAATTCTTCAGCAGGTAAAAATAGGTATTTGACCTGATTAAAACTTGCAAGTTTATGTTCAGGCAAGTAAGTTGGATGGGAGTTTCAGGTTTTTTACTAATGTGTGAAAAAGATCTTCTTCAAAGTAATTTTCTGTGCTCTCAGTTTTGAGGATACAAGTGCCAACACACAAATGCAAGTATTTCTAAAACAAAGGTGATATTCAATGACATTAAATCATAGAATTTAGACAACTCTTTAGAATCATAGAATGGTTTGGATTGGAAGGGACCTTAATGCTTATCCCATTCCACCCCCTGCCATGGACAGGGACATCTTCCACTATCTCAGGTTGCTCCAAGCCCTGCCAAGCTGGCCTTGGACACTTCCAGGGCTGGGGCAGCCACAGCTTCTCTGGGTACCCTGTGCCAGGGCCTCAGCACCCTCACAGGGAAGATTTTCCTCCCAATATCTGACCTAATTTCCCCTCTTTCCTTTTGAACCCAGTATCACAGGAGTTTATCTGCAGTTTATTACATTATTGTGCTTGTGCTCAGGATAGAAAATGTGCCAGAGGGAAACGTGTAAGTGCAATTTCTGGGTTGTATGGAAACGGGCAATCCAGCACTGGAACAAATCCTGAGCCCTTCAGATTTACACCTCCATTTCTGTATCTAATTGGGATAGATAAGCACCCACTCTTCTGAAGCAGCAGCTTTTCTGCAACTGCTTTACCCTCTGAAAACTTCTTCATAACTTTTTCTGTATCAAATACAGTCAATCAGAATTGTATTTCTTGCCATCAGCTCTCCAGCTCAGAAGGTAAGATCAAAGGCTGCATACAAGATGGTCAGTGTTTAAAAAGCTATTAAGATCCTATCCACTCACTTTTATAAGCACTCAGTGGGGATATAAAGGCTTCATTTTTCACAGCCTTCCCCCTGGGACAACAGATTTCATCAGCACGAGGTGCCAGGGAATAATTTGGTGACTTAAAGTAAGAAGAGGAATAGATAAGCATCCAAAGATGTGGAAACTTCCTAAAATGCTGTAATACTTTGTGAAAAGTAGGAATATAGAAAAATAGAGGTAAGGAATGAAGGACATGGAGGGGGAGCTTGTACTACTGGGAAGGTGCTTATTACAACTGTGAGCACCAGGACCCACCAGAGTCAGGGCTCCACTTCCCATTAGACACTATTAAATTTTAAAGAGGCACCATTAGTGCTGCAGGCCAGATTCCTGGGACAGAACAGCACTGCTTATCTCCAGCTTCCATCTTTCCCTGGCATCCATTACTGGAGAGTGCAAGAAAATATTACTGAGCGAAATGGATCTTCACTCTGACATCTGTCATGGTCCCAGCATGTGCAGAGCAAACACCACAAAGGGAAAGAGAACAAAAGAAAGTCAGAAGACCAGAACAGCATTTCTTGTAATGATGCTGTTCAAAGCCTTTGTTTCCTAGTTTTTGGATATTTTCTTATATGTGGATGTGACAGAGCAGTAGCTCAGTGTGACATAAATACACTTTTAATACTTGTGTAGTTCTGTGTAATTTAGGGGGTCTACACAAGTATTAAAAGTGTATTTATGTGTAAGCAGCTTTAGAATAAAGACTGAAAATTTCCTCCTCAATTAGTGTAACAGCATCTGCCTATTGTACAATTTCAAAATTTGAAGACTGGGCTAAGGTTTCCCTAGGCATAGAGAAATTAGTTGGTAGCCAGCAAGCACACTATGCCCAGCCCCTGTACATGCCTCTCCTCTGCTGGAGAAAGGAGGACTCAGACACCTCACTCTAAAGTTTATCACTCTTTTCTCTTTCCTTTTACATGAGAAATGTGCATTTCAGATCATGGGCAAGGCATTCCATTTCCCTGATGGAGATTTTGCTCCACACCTAAAAGGAACAGCCTAATTATGAAACATATGCAAGGTCAATAGTAATGAGCACTGTGCAGGGAAGCACCAACAGAGTAGAAAAGCAACAAAATAAGGTATTTTATTCTCTAGGCATTACACAATTTGAGGCAGACTTCTGAGACTTCTTGTAATTACACCCTTTCTTTTCCCTAAATAATTATCTTTTGACTAAAACATATTTTTCTTTATTCTCCCTTTACTTATACGTATATGCTCCCCTGATAGGGAAGTGTTATTGAGCTGTGAATCAACTGCAGCCAGTGGAAGCAGGGAACTAAATAAACAGGAAAAATATGAACCCTGATGGAGCAACATTCTAAATTTGAGGGTGTCTTCATGACACTGTCCAATAAAATGAAGAAACACGTGAAAAACTGCTTTAAAGAACTTCAACTCATCCATGACTATAAATTTTCTTGCAAAGAAACAGAACTATATTCATCAATATAAATCTGAGGGACAAATGTGTAGGTATGAGTATTCTACAGAATTAATTTTATTTTTTTTCCCTAGATGCAGGAAACTGAATAACTAACCACAGTTTGCACTGCACAGCTGCAACCACTGACCTGCTGGGCAGAGCCATGAGGATGAATCCCCTGAAAGAGCTGGTGATGCTGCTTTGCTCCAGCAGGTCATTAAAGCAAACATATTCCTGTTCTTCAGGCACTCCAGCAGTGCCACTGAATGCTTATGCAAGCCCAAAGTTAGGACGTGCATAAATACTCATCTTGAATTCATGTTACATCTGGTTTTTTATTGTACCAGAGGCACTTTTAAGCTCCCTGTGCTAGAATTGGACCACGAGAGAAAGACATTTAACTATTTTTATTTTTACTGTCAGCATTTAACTATTGCTATTATCATCTTTTTCCTCCTGAGTAAAATAACAATAAGCTTTAGCCATCAGATACCAGCCACTAGAATCTCAAGTACCAGAACCCACTTCCAAGAGGCATTTCTATTTTTCAGCATCCTTGTTCTGATCTTGAGCTATAAAGCAATCTAATATTCTCCAGAAAGAAAGTGATATTTTCTGTTATTATTGTACTAGCAGGTTCTGTACTCCAGGTGAAGGGATTGCATTTCACTCTAAAACTCCTTGACCTTCATTAGTGCTTTAGGGAGCTTGGAAGCCAGATGGAATAACAAAAAATTCAATAAAATACACTAGTTCATATCTTTCTGGTTTTCTGAAACAATGGGGAAAATAATAGCCGTCAGGTCTAAAGATTAATTTGAAATGAAATGCTTGCAGGCAAATAGATATGATAATTGCATTAAATCATATACTGCTTGTTTTTAAAAGGGATATGAAATCTTATAATTAAATCACCATCTAGATCATATTTTAAGTTATATGATTTTAGTTAATCTATTTGAAAATAACTTTGCAAATAACCGAGGCGGTCATTAAAAATTGCAATTTAATCAGCACTTAAATTTGACATTTAAAAAAAAGAAAAAAGTAGATGAAGGCTTAAAACAAGAATTTTAGACATTCATAGGCCAATAAAATATTTGTATGTATTATGACTATGGAGGTTTTCATATCTACCTACTGTATTTTGTTATACTAAGTCTCAGCACTGTCATACAGTGCATGTGTCATGTAGATTTACTGAAAAAATAAGTTTACATTCACAGATAGAACAGCACTCCTGGAATAAGTGAGTAAAGCCCTGTATGATTATCATGGAAACCTAAGGGTGGAAAAAAACCTGCAAGTTCATCAAGTAGTGTCTCTGCAAGCTCTCCAGACCACCTTTGGATATCTCCTTTCTACTTATACATCACTTCTCTTGGTGTGTTATTAAACCAATGGCATAAAAATGACCCAGTTTTGCCCCAGTTTAGACTGAATATTAAAAGACAGGTCTGGAAATTATAACTTATTACAACTTAAGAGTGTTCCTTGACTTGATGGGAAGCAAGGGGAAGAGGACAATTTATGTCACTAGCAGCAAATCTCTCCAAACCCAGAAACTAAAACATTTCCACTAGCATATTCCACAGATAAACATATATATGTGTACATATAAATATGTCTGAGAACCTATAACCCATTTTTAAACTGCTTGGCAAGATCCAGAGACATATATTCACCAAAGTTGTACTTTCTACTGAGGAAATTTAAATTTTTTATTAGGCAATTCTGTAGATATCATCCATGCCATTTCAAATATCCCATCCTCAGGGGCACTCAAACACGAGCGACGTACACAATTCTTTTAGGAGAGTAATTACATCTGATTGGTTTTATCTTTTTGTGTTGCTGTTTCCAGGAGCACAACCACCCTACTGCCTGAAAAAATTCCCATCCCATCAGTTCCATGGATCACCTGCCCTAAGCTCACACGGCACAAGGCTTTCCTCGTCTTTTTAAAGTTCCACATAAAGTTCCTGTGTTTACAGTCCAAACACAAATGAGACTCTTCTTTTTCACCCTAAACTGAGGGACTACAAATTGTTTTACAGGAATATTTTTATATCACTATGCTAACCACCCATTACAGATTTCCCTGCATTTAAAGGCACAACTTTCCCCAAGAGCTCTTGGTTGCACATGAGTAACAAAGATTTTGGATTTTGCAGCATTTTTAACTTGTCTGACTTGGAAATGTCAAAACCAACCACTCTGCTGTTATTTTGAAGCCATCTCAATAACGAGAAAGACGTTTGTTAAAGACAGAGCAATTTAAAACCCTCTGTTATAACAGCAATTTTAAACCACATTTTTTCATCTAACGCATCTATTTTGTACTAAGCTAGCCAAGCTTTTAATACTCAGAAATGTACATTAACTCATGGCTTTTTTAATGTCCTTATCCATATTAACCTAATTCTTCGTGCTTCTACTTGGCTGCAACAGCTTTTTCAGAATTGTTGTGTGCTCAGTAGCTCCATTTTAGATATTTTTGTTGAGAACTGAGAGGAACATTTCAGAGGATAGTGCACAGGAGTCCAGGTTTTAATATGAAATTTTAAAGAGCACGCTCTTTAAAGCTCTTTGGACTTTTTTGAGGCTATTTAGGGCTCAAACCAAAGCTCTCCTTTAACAAGTATGGAGGTGTGTGTTTGGGGCAGAATTAGAATGGAAAATTTATGTGCAAAATTTATGTACAATAATTTGCACTAAATTCACAATTTAATCTGCATTTTCACTTGGGTTTGGGCTTGGGCAGATTGAATGTAAAAAAGAATGTTGAAAAAATGGCAAAAAAAGTCTTTGATTTTTATGTTTATTGAGGGACTAAGAGCACCAATTTAAAAACCAGATGCATATCTCTGTGTATGTATAAATATGGCAAATGTGCAAAAGTAGTGATTTATAAAGACCCACATTCCATCAACTTGTACACAAAACTACATAAAGGCAAGATCATTCCTCGTTCCTGGCTATAAATTTGACATTAATTATTTTTTATTATTGGTCTGGTTAGATATTCTAGTGTTTGCATGCAGAATAGCAGAAATTTGCATACAAATAAAAGCTGTGTAGTCGTATTTTGTTCTAATTTCCCATACACGTCCCTAAACAGCCCAGGATATATAAATTACAGCATCATTTAGCTAACAATCTATGATGGCTACGTGCAATAACATAACCTGCCCAGGATTTAATTAAGCAAGTTCAAAACATGGAAATTAGAAGTAAGGAGCCACAGGAGAAGGATAAATTTAAAGAGCTGGCCTGCATTTTTAAGCTTTTATGATTTTATTATCTTTACTGAGAATGAGGAAATATGCAAACAGAGAAGAGAAACACTTACTGTTTATCTTATTTTTTTCTTTCCAAGACAGGGAAAAAAGACTTTGATTTTAGTGCCCCACCCTCTTTTAGTACTTTTGGAGAGGCCTTGAATTTTCATTCCACCAATGGCAGGGGTAAAATCTGTCTAGAAAGAGTAATGTTATAATTCCCTTTCTACTCTCTCCAAGCTTGTGGTGCCTGGGTATGGAGAGACAGAGCACAGTGATGCCATCTGGCAGTGCACGAGGTTCTATAGACTGTAAACATCACAAAATTGAGACTACACACGGGGAATATTCTCTTCTTCTCACATTTATGTGGCACAAGATGAGCAGAAAAGTTTCCTTTAACAGTAAACCTGCTGTTTCTCAGTGCCTGTATTCCATTTATAAAACAATGTGTAAAACAGCTAAACGTGAGCTAACTTTACCTTGAAAAGGAACAACCCCATATCCTTTTATTAGAATAAACCCCATGTGGTCTCAGGTCTGAAATTGCCAAAATTCTGATTTTACATGGGATGGTTTTGATGTTTATGATGTTCAGTCGAGGTTGACACAGCAAGATCTACCTCTAATGTGTCCCACAGCAAAACATCCTTTTTGTAGCTCAGAGGTAAAAATGAAAGACAACAATTTCACCTACACCACCACGTTCTTTTAAAGCTAACAATCTTTACACCCTCTGCACTTAATTAGCTTCTCTTAGCAGTCACCATTTTGTTTAAATTATCCAATCATTTATTGGCTAGGGTTGTTTAGCTATGTGTGTTTTGGGGGTTTGGTTTGGTTCCCCACCACCACCACCATCAGACTCACCCCATTTCATTTTAATGTGGCGGGGCAATATTCCTTTAAGTCTTGCAAAAGAAAGTGATCAAGGAGGAGCGAGTTTGCAATTCCTCTCACAGAGCTAGAACACATCATCTGTTACAGATATTTAATTCCTTCCCACTATTACATCAGGAGTCATGAGTTTGGGTACCTGCTACCACCTGAGGTACTCGAGGTGAGGTAGAACAAGACTCCTCTTTATAACACTTTGCTACAGTGGAAAAAAGAATTGATTTTTTTATGATTAGTTTCTGCCAATCATTTTGATAGTGAACCTTTCTTTAATGCACCACAGCAAAACAGAACTCAGGAACCATTCCTCAAAACAGGCCATGTAATGTTGGCTTGTTGGGGGTTTTCCGAATTAACTAAAATAGAGTTCTGTTCTCAGGTTACTAAAAGGACAAAAGTCTTTCTTGGAACTTGTGCCAAGGAAAGGTTCTGCAGAGATTTTCATGGAATTTAACAGTATTTCTCTTCTAACTCTCGAATAAAAAGGATTTTTACCTGTTGTTCAGACCATCGAAATGAGAGGAAAGAGGAAAGCGCTTGTGTGTGGAGGAAAACACATAAAACTACCTCCAAGAAAATAAATTAACCTCCACAGCTCCTTATTAATAACTGGAGATCAAGGACTTGGCAGGTTTGCAAAGTTTGTTTGTGTGATATCTCATCTGCTTTCTGAGTGTTGGTTTTCAACATGTACTTTATTTCCTGATTTTTTTTTTTTTCCTGATCCATATTGCCAGGAGGCTAGAGTGAGGAACTTTGCAATTGGGAGGACAGCCTTCCTCTTAGAATCTATTTCAACAACTCTGGATTATCCCTTGCTACACACTGATTTCTAAGGGCAGATGCATCATCTACAACATATAGGCTTTTAATAAGTGGGGTTATAGATTGTATATCTGTTAATTTCTCAATATATCAGCTTCAGACTGAGCTTTTGAACTGTTGTTAATTGATACAACGAAGTGGCTTTATCACATAAATCAGCCAGCCCTTTTTTACATCCAGAAAACCACGATGATGCCCAAATGCTCTCCATCATGCTCAGACTGGCACTGGGGATGAAATGTTCTGCAAACTTACAGAATGATGACAGTGTAAGTGTTCCAAGAAGTTACATCAGGACTAAGATTTCACTGATGAGACTGTGAAATGATGAAACAATCCAAAACAATTACTTCGGAGCAAATATTATGTAAAAGAGTCTACAGTTCCCTTGAGGCTTATTTTACAAATTGGCTTTAATTTTTTTTTTTCATTTTTTGTTCCATTAAATTTTATTTCCTATCCCATATTGTACCCGTCCAGTACAATAACACAAGGCACTCCTTCTAGGCAATATTTCTTACAGTAGAAGGAGATAAAACTATTTGTGGAAAGAAGAAAAAAAAATATCTTTCAAACTTGAAGAATCTGCATTCATTTTCCCACAAGCAAACAAAAGGGCTTGATTTAAAAAAATGCAGAATAGTAAATCTCATAAAAATGTATAGAGAGATATATAGATGGCAATAAACAGCATACTAGTATTGCAGTATTTACATTAAAAGTTCTTTCTAATATTCTCTGCAACTCATAAATTTCCTTTGCTATAGGAAAAGATTTTCATTGTCACTTATTATATTGAAAAAGTCAGAAATACTGCAACTGCAGGAATGTGTAAAAATGTCTAGGAATACTCTGCATTTTCATAATTTCAATTTTGCTCCACAAAGGGAAAAAAAAACCCCATCATTTTTTAAACCCTTCAGCATCTGTTTATGGAGTTAGAATTTAATATAACAATTGTCTTATGATCCACTTGTAATTTTGATGCATATCGTAAGGAAAATACATGAATAGGACATCTGGAGATGCTAATTAAATTCCTTAAGTTCAATTTTTGTCTGGACCAAAATAATCTGATCTTTGCAACACAAGCACTAAGGAGCTCAACGAGTTTTTGATTTATTTTAGATTCAAAAACATATGTTTAGTTCATAAGACTATTTACATATGTATAGCCTTTCTTTCTCTATGTTCTTAAAAGGAAATCATCTCAGTAATTCCAGAAAGGCCAAGGAAAAGAAGGTATTTCTTCTACTATAGTTTAGCTTAAATAGCAGAAATACTAACTCTAAGGTTTATGCTGCAAAGCAGAATTGCAAACTAACAAACTGCATTATGCAAAATTTGGATTTTCCCCACTTCAAACCCCGTTTCAGGATTCTTTTTCCTTTCCTCACCACCTTTGAAAGCGGGGAGGGGACCCTCAGGGCACACAGAAAAGCACTGACTGAACTCACTGTTCTGCATAACTCCACTCCATCTCCAAGCACCAAATTCACTCAGGTTTCCTGCTCACTCTAATCACAACAGAGATAATCCTATTTGAACCATCATTTTCCATGACTTAATAACAAATGTCTCATTCCATAACCGAAGCAGGACTCTATCAATTGTTATTTATGGGATGTTTCACTCAAAGTACTAAACTGCGTTTACAGAGTTCGTACAGCTCTGTTATTTGTATGTTTCTTGGCTTATATGAAATCAAATCAAAGATGTTCCCAGACAACCAGGAACCACCAGTTTGGGTAATGGCAGCTAGTGCTCACCAGAAAGGCAGAGGACCAAGAGGATGTGCTGACTTCTTCCACCAACAAGGTTCTCACCAGCCCTTCCCTGCAATTCCCTTGTTTCCCTCCAATTCCTTTTACAGCTAGAGTGGATAAGTGCTCCTGGAGTTAAGGATAAGTGTTGGGAAACACCAGGGAAGCAGAGCATGCTGTTATCAAAAACCTACAAAAAGATTGACTGGAGCTTTGAGCAACTTGGTCTAGTGAGAAGTGTCCATGGCAGAGGGTTGGAATGAAATGAGCTTTAAAATCCCTTCCAACCCAAACCATTCCATGGTTCTATAACAGAGCAACTGCAGCCTTGGGTGGGAGGAGTACACAGCAAGCCTCACACTGACCAGGCTCTTCCCACCTGATTTGGAGAGGGACTGCAGGTTTTGAGAAATGGGCCAGGAAAGCAGGGGCCCTGGTTTGGGAAGGGTGTGGTTTAAATAAGAGAAATGCTTGGGATTGCAGGTGCAGGATGTGACTCAAATTGCATGTCTGACAGGCAGGTGTCAGACCTCACCTGGCTGGCACAGGGCTGTGTTTTAGAAACTCAAGACTGTTAGAAGGAAGTGATCAACCACCTTTCTGCAGCTTGTCTTGCTGGAATACCTCAGCCACAATGATATCTTTTCTGCATGAAAACTTCCACAGCATCCCCAAATCCAGTGTGTTGAGAACAGGGCTGTCTATCTCCCTTACTCAGGACTTGTATATTTGCCCTTTTGCTTCATGCTTTCAGCAAAAAGGGAAGGAAGGGGAGAATACTGTTGTCGAAAGTTTATAGTGACAAGAAATGCCACACAAGTGTCCAAACACATTTGCTTAAACTACTTCCCACATCTCCAACAGGGAATGCTGAAGGAAAGACTATGAAAGAAAATAGAACAGGATCTCCT
>VWZU01004631.1:449838-475268 GCA_013397095.1 Sterrhoptilus dennistouni
AATGGGTTCCTTTTGTTCCCACCCCCACTCTCTTTTTTTTTTTTTTTTTTTTTTTTTTTTTTTTTTTTTTTTCCCCTGGCTATCAGCAGTTACAGGCTTGAACTTTATCAGTGCTGCTGTGTAATATCTGTTTTCATACTGATGCACTTCACAGGGAATCACAACTGCCCAGATCCATCCTGTAAATCCCTTGTTCCTAGTAAGGAATGGAGATTTGGTTTGGCTCAAATGACAGCAATCAGGGGGCTTTTAGCAGAAAGATCTGACCCTGTCTTCCTTAACATAAACCAGCAGTAATCCAGCAATCTGACAGGGCAAGATATATTTCATAAATCAAGAGCTAAATGACTTCATTTCTTCTGCCTGCTGAACTCCCAGAGCTTGAACCCGAGGTGAGATCCTGCTTGTACTGAATTTAATAGCAATACTCCCATTGACTTGGGTGGGTCCAGGTTTTCAGCCACTAAAGCCACAGGGGTTTTAAAATGCTTTTTGGCATACAGAGAAAAGCAAAAATAACTTATTTGGCTTTTTGTTTTACAGTTATTCTGGGCAGTTTACTATATTTTTTAAGAATCAATTGTAGCCTCCTCTATTTCCCCTTAACTATTGACTATTTTGTGATTGATGTATTATTTCAAGTAATACATAAAGCCTTATACCTATTTATTGACAACATGCTAAGTTAGGTACCTTATAGGCAATTTTCCACCTTGAAAAGCCAAGTGCTAACAGTGAACTCCAGACATCTCAATACCACAGGCTGTTATCATTTTGAACATAAATGTACATATTAATCAGCTAATCACTAATCCCTGAAACCTCTAACTGCAATATTGGCAGTTCTTCTTAAGAACAATTTCCAAGCTTGTGTGCCTGTTGCTGCGTTTGCTTAAGGAATCATCCATCACATAAATGGCTAGTTAGTGAAATGAACTAATTAACAAAGAAGTTAAATGGAGAAATAAATCTCAAGCTCAAGACCACTGAACTGTTGTCGTCCTCTTCCATCTAAAAGCCACCAGAAAGGCTTACACTTAAGAAATGCTGCTGCATTGAAAGGCTTGAAAAGCCTTTTATACATGTGAAACATGTACCATTTAATCCCTAGTCTATCATGCTGAACAACCATTACATTTATTGTATTAAAATATATGTAGTACAGTAGCAAATACAGCTGTCCCCATCTGAGCCCCCTTTTCCTCTTGCTTTCCACTTGAAACCCTTGATTTGCTTTTTAACATCAGTTTAAGAACTATTCCTCTGCATGCTCTGGAACTATTATATTAATTCATTATTGACCTGTACCTTTGGGACTCACAGATCTTTAGATCCATGTTTAATTTCTGTTAATGTTTGTTCCAACTTTCCTGCAATATCCAGTAAGTGTATACATGTTTTAAACTCCCTCAATATTTTGACCGATAATGTTCTATGGAAGAACTTGGAATCAGATTAACATTTTAAGCTAAAACTAGCAATGCAAATGCTTCCATTTCCTCCTATGTTAATAAATGAGAGTATCTCGTTGAGAGCAGTAGGAAACAGATGCACACTTTGTCAAAGTGTGAAGCTCAATGGTTTGGGTGATAACATATGCATATGCGTGTATATATATCTAGATATAACTGAATAACAACATTTTTAACCTCTAATACTCCGATTTCTTTATATAGTAATTGCTGTTTGTTTTTTTTTTCTTTTCTACACATAAAAATGACAGACTTACTGAAGGAAAAAGTGACTGACAGGATCACAGAGTAAGCTCAGAGCAGGACCCAGAACTGAACCTTTTCCTCCCAAATTTCAGTCCAAACCACTGTGAACTGGAAACTCAGGGAAAAACATGGTGTTCCCATGGAGCACTGGAACTGAAAACAGACAAACACACAAATTCTCTAAAAGGATAAATGATACATTTTTGTTCTTAGACCTGAGCAGTTTATCTCTGATTTACCTTGTAGTGCATCAAATATGTTAATGGTGTTTTAACTGACATGATGTGGGAGTTACAATAACACTGCCCAGCATTTAGCCTGCTAATGGCTTCTTAATTACAAAAGGGTATTAAGGCTTCATGGGAAGCTGCACCCTAATGCTCGTGGCCCCTTTTATCCCACTTGAGCATTTCAGTATTAATGATTGTTTTAATCTCACCATTATTTTGTCCAGCCCTATCTTTGACAACTCCTCAGTTCCTTATTTTGGGTATCTCAGCTACAGTGTTGATATTCATACTGATCAGTCTCTTCTGGCATCTGCAGTGTCAGCTTGGAGCTGATTCAGGAAAAGCCATAAAATCACAACACTACTGTTTCTGTAATTTTCTGCTATTTAGGATGCATGTAACTCAACTTCTGAGCTTTAAAGATGCATCTGTAAGGCCTCTTGCTGTCATTTTGGTGAAAAAATACAAACCTCAAACCACATTTGTGCTCATGATATACAAACAATTCTGTTTCCTCCCATGAACTTACAGCACAGTGATAAAAGAAAACTTCAAAGTTCAAAAGAGGTAAAAGGGTGATATTGGCTCCTCTGATTTAATATCTTGTATCTAGTCAGTCTGCTTTGTGGACCACTATGATCTGATACAGATATCTTTATTAAAACATCACACCAAGCTTGGACTCTCTCAATCTCCTCTTTTTTCATAGACTTGTTTGGGCTGGAAGGGACCTTAAAGATCACTTAGTGCCGACCCCCCTGCCATGGGCAGGGACCCCTCCCACTATCCCAGGTTGCTCCAAGCCCTGTCCAACCTGGCCTGGAACACTCCCAGGGATGGGGCAGCCACAACTTCTCTGAGCCACCTGTGCCAGGGCCTGCCCACCCTCACAGAGGAGAATTTCTTCCTAATACCTGATATAAATCTACCCACTTTCAGTTTAAAACTATTCCTGCTTGTCTTGTCACCCCAGGCCCTTACTCAGAGTCCCTCTCTAACACTCTTGGAGCCCCTTCAGGCACTGGGAGGTGCTCCAAGGTCTCCCCCCACCCAAAGCCTTCTCTTCTCCAGGATGACCAACCCTAACTCTCAGCCTGTTAATCAGAAATATCCCAACCCATGTGAGATAACCTGCTACAAAAGCATGGTAAGAATCACAAAATGAAATAACCACCTCAAACATCTATTTCTTCTGTTCAGGACACAGGTAGGATCACGGGTAACACTAAGAGTAACATATTCAAATTTCTTAAAACCAGTAAAAGAAGCAAAATCAAGAGATAGTTTTTGTTTTCCTTTGATCTAGCTCAAGGTAAGAAGTTGTGCCCAGCACATAAAATTGAACAAAGCCCAGCATTCCAGGTCTGTGCATCTGTACATGGGTCAAAATACCTCCAGCAGCTCCCCCAGGGAGTACTGCTTTTCAGCTCTTGTTACAGCTCACTGCTGATTGCTCTCTAATTACCTCAACTGTGCATCCAGCAAAGCGATTTTACTGCTCTGCCCAAGATGTGCAAACCCAATAGTTTTCACTATTTTTACTTCTTTGGTTCTGGGTCTGCTTTTTGTGCTGCTGTATCAAATGTTACAGCATTTTGCAGTCACTCTTTCCTATAGCATAGCCAAGAAGATTACATGAGGCAATAATTTATTATCCTAATCCTTTGTCCAACACTGGATGACTGCAAGGACAGAAAGTTCTCTGCTGTTGATTTCAAGACCAAACCTACTGCAGGTGAAATTCAGATTGTGCTCACTTATCACCACTGACTGCAGAGTTTTCTTGGGGTGTGTTTCCATCGAGTCATGGAATTCCATAAATTGAAAGTCTGTATTTAAAGCTAAGGTTTTATGCACATCACACCGGTGCAAACTGAGACTTTACCAGGAGCACTTCCCAAACAAAAGCCTCTGTAGGACAATTGTTTTAATTAATGACACCTTTGTATAACAGTAGAGATGGCGTGGAACTAAGTCAAGCCAGAAAAAAACCTACTCAAATGCCAGTGTTCTATAAAGAAAGAACTCTTAGTAAGATAAGTCACATCAGAAAACAAACCAAATCGTATTCCTGGAGTGCCAGAGCACATACTGTAGATTTTATTTCACCTGTAATACATGCAAATCAGGGCATCAAATGGATGTCTTTAAAAGATACTTAAAATTTCTCTTATCACTTAACTAACTTTCCCATGCAAGACAGGGAGTCTGTGTGACTGGGAGGGGTTTGTTTAGATTTCTGCTTAGATTTAAACTAAGAAGGTGCCACTGCATTATCACAAAGCCTGAACAGAAACCTCACTGACAGTTTGGCAGATTTTTTAAACATAAATGAACTAAATACCAAGGCAAGGACAGCCCATCTGGGTCTGTCAGCAGCAGAATTTGATGACAGCAGCAAACTGTTTTTACAGGAGAATAAAAAGGAGTTTTCTGCAGAGCTCTTATCCTCAAGGTAATACAGGCCTTGCTATTTTAGAAGTCTTGAATAAGAGGCCAAAGATATTTTTTTCCTATTCTATTAAGGCAAATTCACATCAGTAGCATTATAAAATATATTGAGTTTTTGTTAACTTTGCTGACTTAGGCTAAAGAAATTCCATTTGTTCCTAATACCTTGACATGGTTATGGTCAGTCTAACAAAGAACTGCATTCTCTGTGGCAGCTGCATCTTTCCTTAAGCATTTTTGAAAATACTATTTTGATCATAAGTATAGAAATTTGCATTTTGTCAAGAAGGGTTGGAACAAGTAAACAAGAATATGGCTCCCACAGAGCTTCCTAGACAGAAAATTTTTGGTATCTGCCCTCTGCTAATTCTTTAATATCTGTATTAACACATATGTGTTTACTTCACTCAGGTACCGCTACAAGAAAATGCAAGAAATATTAGAGAGGTATCACAGAACATTTACTGCATCCAATTGAATCCAGTAGTGTTCCCAATATAGCACTTCAATAGATATCAATCCATTCTGCTGACACCTGACTGTTCTGAACAATGCAACGTGCTATTGCGACTGTCATTCAACCATTCTCCTACTTATAATGCTGCATGTCAAATGCTGAATAGTGCAGGGCTTCTCACAGAGATGGCATGACTTCCATTCAGGCTTCACTTTTAGTTACAGGCAGAAGGTGCACTCCGCACTCCCCTCTCCCAACAGCCTGACAGCAGCTTTGCTGAATTGTTATATTCTCCCCACAGTTGTTTGGCTTGAAATTTGTCTTCTTGTAAAATTTCTGTCCTGTTGTAAACATTGAAACTCCAAGTTCCAGGGACAAAGATGATTTTGGATCTATTCTACACTTCCCAAATGGTTTTCTCACCATCCCTCCTAGGCCAATTTAGTGCCCATTAAACATGCCAGATTGATGAGACCTAGGGCTGCTCTTTATTCCCCAGGAGCTCCAGAAGAGGCAATGGCATTGCAAGCTCCTACCTAGAGGTGCCAAACCACGTCCATCACGACCTGGTGGAAACTCAGGAAGTCACTCTGGCTGGTTTATGTGGCATGAACACAGGACCACTATTCTCCTTTGCAGCCACAGCTACCATGCGCCAGCTGTACTGCAGACCAAGGGAAAATAAACCATTTTTAGCACATGGGCCAGACAAACATAGCTCTGGCTGTCATTTTGGACCAAGACAGGCAACCCAGCAGTGAAAGGCCTTGTATATTCCATTGTGAACTAGCCTGGTTGCAGGGAACACCCCCTGGCTCAGCCTCCAGCATCACACAGCTCTAGACAAGAGGCCATCTATTGTCATGCAAGTTGGCTTTAACTTGGCATGTAAAACATCAGCAGGCTCAGCTCTGCTCCAGGGATTCCCAATTCATCCATGAGGAATCAGCATCACCTTCTACACGTGAAAGGGGCTGCGAACAGCTTGCTGCAGCGAAAAATCTGCATGCAGCAAATCACTGTCACAGCCTGCACTGCTGAGAGAGCTTGTGCAAATCACGGGGAGTAAAACAAGCTTTACCTAATGCAGGCTACTTCATCATCTGTTTTACACCTTCATGTTGCATCTCACTTAGTTTATCTCCTCTTGCTCACAAAGAGAAGCAAAGAGAGGAGATGCTCATGGAGAGGTGCTGCAGCAGAACCAGATGGTCCAACTCTCCCAAGCCTTGGCATTGTGTCTCTTTCTGTAACTTTAGTATTTTTATCTCCTCCCGCCCCCCTTGGTCCCATCTGCACCTTCCTCTTTCTCCATGTCTGTCACGTTGTTTTTCAGTTCAGCTTCCCCAGGAAGAGATGCTTATGCTGTTGTGTTCCTCACAGCGAACTCAGCAGACAAAGGAATGGGACTCCTCTGGATCTCATGACAATATGCTTGAGGGGAGCAGAGATTTCCCAAGATTGCTTCCTAGCAAGGGCAAAGCTCTGTGCTGAGCTTTCATGGGAGGCTCCACAGCATGGGCCTGTGCAGAGGACCCACCGCTGCTCACATGAAATAGCATTGAAGGAGCTTGTGTTCATTTCCCAGGCATTTGAAAGTGTTTTTGCACAGCTTTTACTCTCCACCTTTTCCCTACTCTTGCCTGCCCATTTCCCAGCCAAGCTTGTCTCTCCTTGTCACTGCCCATCCCCTCCTGTAAAGCCTTTTCTCACACATCTACCAAAAAACAAAGGGCACAGCAAAGGGAATTTCTCTTTGCTCTTGTCCAGCATGAATCATGAATGAGAAAACCCACATAAAGCTATTATCCCACTGCTTTAACTGCCAGCCAGGGCTGACTTCAGTGAACAGATGTTTCTCTGCATCAGTTGGTGATCTGGTAGTAGATGAAAGGCCCTAAAACCCCCAAACTTAGTCTTAGTTTCAGTTGCAAAGAACGTTCTAAAAGTAAAGCAGTGAAATGATGTTGGTTTTAGTGGCATGACAAATAAATTTATAGGAGAATTTGTTCATATATTCAAATATGTGCTCTATATTTAAATTTAATTTTTATTAAGTTCCGCCTTCATATGAATACTATTTCACACCAAGGATAGGATCTCTGACTCTTTAGCCCATTCACTCAGATGTAAATTAGTGTCTTCCTTTTAATCCTCCTTCTACTTTTACAGCTTTCATTGAACAACAGGGAAGCCTACTTGTAGTTAATTTACCACCTGAAGACACTAAATAAAAGTTGCAGGGCCTAATTTATTAAATCCCTCCCTAAGACTGAAGACACTAGGCATCCAGTCAAGGCTATGTTATTTTTAAATATTTTCATCACTGAAATTAGAGTATTTATCCAAACAAACTCCCCACGAGGGAATCTAAGATAAACCAGCTTATTTATTGGTGAGTGTTAAGTCAAGTTGGTAGTGCTGACCTTTGTGTGATTTTCCAAAGCACATTATCATATTATTTTCCTT
The DNA here is from genome assembly GCA_013397095.1 of Sterrhoptilus dennistouni. Lineage (NCBI taxonomy): Eukaryota > Metazoa > Chordata > Aves > Passeriformes > Zosteropidae > Sterrhoptilus > Sterrhoptilus dennistouni. The sequence continues at coordinate 457,164 of VWZU01004631.1, forward strand.
CTCAATATCTATTATTTTAGCAAAATTTCTGGCATGCTGTTACTTGTGTATTACTTCCCTCATTGTCTGCCTTTTACTAAAGTATTCTGGCCCTCTCAGAGTGAAGTCAGAGAAGGGAAGAAAATAAACTTGTCCAAAAGAAGACATGCCATGCCCTGTGTGCTCCAGCTTGCTCAGGCTGTATCACTGACCCCAGACCATTTCCCACAGCAGCTTGTGAGGTCAGAGCAGTTTCAGGTGCACTCTCTGCCTTTCTGGGCAGACCAGGCCCTTTGTTCCCATAAAGAACAGAGATCATATTAAGCAGAAGCCATGTCAGCGAGAAATTCCCTATTTACACAAAATGTGAAGTTTGTACTTCTTAATCCCCAGCAGAGGACATTAAGATTCTGAAGTGTCTGCAGATGTCACTACTGTGGTTTTTAAGTGCAGGGTCTCTCCTGTATCTTATCTGGGCAGCTCCTGCTTGATACTGACAGTGCTCATCCTGTTAGCATGAGGACTTGGGATGGTGATAAAGGATCTCCTCTTTGGCTGCAAAAATGTCAGAAGATATGCACTGAACAGAGCTGATTGATGAGGAGGATTTCTGGTCTTACATGAGATTTTGACGTTTGGAAGTTTACTTCTCTTCTAATTCATAACATATAATATTTTTAGATGTCCCAGAAAACAGACGATCTGTACAACTTTCCCTTTGGACAAATATCAACACACAGTTTCCAAAATTAATTTTGTTCCCTCAAACCTCAGCAGCTGCTGACTGAAAAGGCTTTGTTCCTTAATATATGATTTGGCATAACATAACCTAACAGCATACCCTAGTCTATTATTAAGGTTGAATTGTCAAATGAATTGTGTCAATGTAAATTAAATGCTGGGTTTATATTTTTTCCCTTAGAAGAAATTTCCACCCATCTTCAAACTTTCTCACGAATTCAGAAGAGACACTTACAAAGACATCGTTGTTATTATTGTTTATGAAACATCAAAGTTTCCTGCGAAGCACTGCAACATTTTTCCAACATCTTTTTCAAGCTGAGCACAAGAAATACTGCTGAGCTCCTGGTTCTATTATCTCAGATTCAGCTCTCTGACAGCATGGAGAATGGCTCCATAAGAAACAAGTGCTTTGGATATACAGGAGATACCAAAGATCAAGTGGTTAATAATGTGTGCATCAGTCCCAAGGGATTTTTTAGTAGCTTTGGCAATCAAACATTGATACATATGAAAATTTCTGCCAGGCTCCATATGGCTTTATCTAAATGAGAGCAAGCACTTATCCCTTGGACTGAAGGTCAGCATAATGAAGCCAGATTATTCTGTATCTCTAGTGGGGGTGAACATGTCCAAAAACCCCAGCCTGGACTGGGTTTGTGTGATCCATGCCCAGTGACCAAGGACAAGTGTTCCTTCACAGAAGTGAAGGCTTTCATGAGTGCTTTCAGAGAAGCACTCATCCCTGGTGACATTGGTACACAAGTCGCAGTCCAGGTGCCACCAAATCCATGTTACTGAGTCTCTAAAAGCAGAGCAGGCCTTGCCCACACCCTCCTGCAGATAAATAAATGTGGGAAGCAGTGAAAGGAAACCAGGGGAAGACAAATCAGACTCAGCCACTCACTCTGGCTATTAAAATATCATAATTTTGCAGATGCTCTGAACATGCCACTGCATAGAGCTAAAGGACATACCAAGAGGTAGAGGATATTTTATACCCCATAAATGAACAAAAGCAGTGTTTAGAACAGCCTCTTGGAGAGGGATGAAATAATACAAGAGCATCTCAGTAATAATAGAATCATATTGGAAGGGACCATAATGACCATCACATCCCACTCCCTGCCATGGGGAGGATCTCATCCCACCTTCCGGTATCGCAGGTTGCCCCAAGCCCTGTCCAACCTGGCCTTGGACATTTCCAGGGATCCAGAGGCAGCCACAGCTTCTCTGGACAGCCTGTGCCTGGGCCTCAGCACCCTCAGAGAAAAGAATTCTCCCCAATATCCCATCTAGCCCTGCCCTCTGGCAGTGGGAAGCCATTCCCTGTGTCCTGTCACTCCAGGTCCTTGTAATGTGACATCCCATCCTCATTGGCTTGGCCTATCTTTCATTTTTAATGTCTACAGTGTCTTGTATAATAGATTTTTTCAGCTTTATCTTTCTGGCTTCTAAATTAGGCTCAGCTGAAAGCCAGCACTTTCCTGACTTCTGCACTCCAAAAATTGATATTACGTGTTGTCCCGTCCTGCTGTACAAGGGGGAGTTGGAAAGGATTCTTTTTGATAGATTTCTCAGGCAAAAATGAAGGGCAAATGCAGCAGTATTATATCTGAGAAATGTTTATTGAGAAAGGAAGGTAAGTGCTCCTACAGAAAGGGGATAGAAAAGGGGGGAAGAGGGACAGAGAAAGAAGACAGGGACAGCCCCTGGAGTACACTCATGTACTCAATTTTTCACCTCATGTATAACATATGTTGAGGCATAAATAAAAATCAGATTGGCCCCTCTCACACGTACATCACTCCATAAATATTTATACCTAGAAACTCATTCATATCTATTTGTGCCATGAAAAAAATCCAAGCCTTTAAAAATTTAATACTGACTATGGGAATATTGCAATGAAAAGTGTTGAAAGAAAAACAGTCATATATAAACAGTGCTATTTGAGCAAACTCATGCAAGATTAAAAAAATGGATGTTAACACATCCTGTATTTTTTTTGCATCAAAGCTCTGCAGATATGACATCTACAATGGGAAGAAAAAAAAATAAACATTTAGTTGACCACCTGGTGGTAGCAACAGTTTGTTTAGTTAATATAAATGGCATCAGTTTTATTAATACAAGTTGTTAACATCCTCTATACAACCTTATTAAAAAGCATGTCTCAGCTGGAGAGGATAATGGGATTGTAAAGACATTTATAAGGAATCTGATTTACCAACATATTCTTATTAAAATTAGCATTTATTTTGTCATTACAGTTCTATCTATCATTGAACCTGTCCGCCTACATTTTAGTTCAGTTATTTATGACCAGTTTTGTAATGCCAAATATGAGTTTAAAACCTAATCTTAAAACAACTGTGACTAGATATTTTCATCCAAGTCTAGTAGGAAAGCTTGGAGGCTTAAACATCATCCAGATAATGCTAAAATCAACTGGATAAGTTCTGTACACCTTATACCCTTCAAAGACCAATGTCTTTGCTTGATTCTATGAAGTCCTCACACATATTGTATGTCTCAGAAATAAAAATAATAGAAAAAGTTACTGCCTTTCCTTTTTGCTTTCTGGAATGAACAGTAATTAAACTAAGGATTTCTTAATAATATTGTTCTGCATTAAAAAAGAAAAAACACCTAAACAAACAGTATTTATATCCAGTTTTAGTAGCAGAAATAACACACTTCTAAACCATTTTAATAAATTACTGTTAACTCAACTTTTCCAAATGTGAACAAAAGAGAAATTCTTTTCATGAGCATAGAGCCATCACAGTCCAATTCAGTAATAACAGCAATTTCATACTGATATGAATTTGTTTAAAAGGTGACCTAGACAATGAAGCAAGTATAATTAAATTGGAAACAGCTAATTCAATAAAGTACTAATGTCAAAAGTAATAATCAGGGGAAATTTTAGTGCAACACTCATCTGCAGAGAGGATCATTTTAGAATAATGGTATGCTTATGTGAGGAAATTTAAAATATAAAATGTCTGATGATGGTTGATTGAAAATAAAACAAAACTGGGTTTATGATAATAGATTTCTAAATGAGTAAAAGAAGCAGAGACACAGAACTGCTATCATTAAATGTTGCCACTGGTTTATAAAACAAAGAAATATCATTGAATTTGATTAAAATATCTGCTTCCTGGCCTGAAATGGTTAAGGACAATTAAGTTTCACCCAACCTGAGCACTAAAAAGTGCTCTATTAAATAGGTATTATATTTTCCAGAAGACAATTGTCACTGCACAGGCATTCAGGGTACCAACCATTCCCCCTGTGCATGAGGAGGACTCAGCCAGTGCCCAAAGCTGCACTTAATCTGCCCACAACACAGAGGGCAAGTTCCCAACCTCTTCCATTTCTTTCTGCAGAAAATCAAGACTAGCTTAATATTAATTCAGTCTCTTGATGTGCTGGCCCAGCACACTTATTGAGCTGAGGTCATTGTGAGAAACACCCAGTGGAGCTCTATGCCAAAGGTCAAGTTCCTCTGCCCACTCTTCAACCACAAAGGTGAAGTTCACCCGTCCAGCTCACAATGCCATTTTCAATCAGCTTCTGACTGATCCAAGGCAGGGGAACGAGATCCCATTTGACCATAAAAAGTCTCAGGCCATTCCAGTCCAAATGTAATGTATATGGCCTGAACAATTATTTTTATAAAAACCCAAAAGATGCTTAAAAATACAAAAGTAAAAGTATAAAAATAATTTGCTGAGCTGCATAAATGGTTCTCCCAAAGGGAGCAAAACAAACCAGACTTTTGCGCCATTGCTTACTCAGCAACGCTCCCACTCATGGGGTTTCTCTGATTTTGAAACACAACCAACATTTTTCATAGAAAAACTTAATTCATATATGTGCACACACATGGGATAAATATTCCTTTTGCTATGTCACATGGTGAACAGTGTTTTTAAGGTAAGTAGCTGATCTGTAAAGGAAGATGTCACACTCTTAACCTGTTCTGTGTGAGACTTGCACAGAAGCTGTAGTCCCAGAAGGTGAAAACAACAGACTGTTCTAACCAAGGATCAGTACAAATTCAGCTGGTGGGAGTTACACAGAGCCCACAAACAAACAAGTATCTGTTGTAGCAACCCTCTTGCGAGAGGCCAGAAATGAGCTGAGATGCAAACTTCTTTATCACAACATGAAAAGGGCCCTGGTTTATTCCTCTTCACCCCTCAGCCATGCTGACCCCAACCATTCACTGACTCTGCCTGCACCAAGCTCCTGCTGGAGGTTTCCCCTGCAGCCTCTGACTGCTGCTTATTTCCTGCTGAGCTCTGACTGCAGGGATCAGTTTGCAGCCTGTGACTGCAGGTTCAACAACAGGCTCTGACTGCACACCCACACTGACCTCACTGCAGGGATTCTCTCTCCCCAGGATCCTGCTTCTTCATGCTCCTTACATTCATGATCCTTAAGATTCCTCCTCCATGATAATCCTCCCTCACCAGCAAACCCACTCCCTTTATTACACTTATCTTTACTGGCTACAGCTGTGACTCATTGGGGCCAGGCTGTATTGGTAATTAACACAGCTGTTACTGATCAGGGGGCCAGCTCGCCTGTATTCCCTTCTCCTACAAGTATCCTTTCCCTGTTTAAAAATTAGGAAAACCCAGATGAATTTTGCCTTGCACACCACAGGTAACACCACCACCTTGGGTCTCAGAGCCAGCACTGCTGCATGGCAATGAGCATGGCAATTCCATGTTCCCATGCTGAGCAGAAACACTGGCAGCTGGAAAAAATCCCTGCCTGGCTTGTCAGCTGAGCCAGCTGCAGCTGGAAGTCCCAGAGAGGGAAAAATACAGAAGCCCACGGTCTCATTTTTCCAGAGTCACTTTTTCTGACTACAGCCACACTGTAATTTGTCAGTCAGTCTCTCAGTCCCTCAGTCCAACATAGATCTTGTTTCCCTGGAGACAAGTATTTTAAATAGCAGTTCAAAACACCAACCAGATTGAAAGAGGAATTCAATTAAAGGGAAAAACGGTCTAAGTTGCACTGGGGGTCTGTGCTAGGAAAAGCTTCCAGAACATGTATTTCTGGTTTCCCGAAAATCATGTCTGGGTTTTTTTAAATTTATTTATTATTTCTTATCCACTTCTTTGTCTTAGGCATGAGTAAACACAGCATGATTTTAGTTGATAATTCAGTTATACTGATGTTTGCTATTTTTTTATAACTGGCTAATAATCTGGATTACTGCTATTTCCCAAATTTTATGTAATTTAAAGATTTGCTTATTTATAACTTTTTTACGATTCATGTAATATTATTCCTGCTGTTTGAATGAGATACTTTTAGAGGATGACAAAGTTAAATAATAGTTAATATTAATGACCTTTTAGACCAGACTCTGCCAAAAAAAAAAAACCAACCCATTGGACTGGAGACACGTTGGATCAAGAGATCTCCAGCCCACATGATTCACTCTCAAAACTTCTTTGAAGTATGAATTTTGAGAAATGTAGTGACTCCTTATCATGTTACGCAGCTCAACCACAATACTCTAAAAACACATAATATCCATATGTAGATACCAGTCCCAGTGGCGCCTTTTATTTTTTTTTTTTAATTATTATTTTTTTTTATTTTTTTTTATGAATAAAAAGATGAACACCCTCATCACCCTCATGGTTGAAATGCACCTTCTTTGGAATTTCAACACACATTAGTATAAGCTCTGTTTTTCACTTCTGCTCAGCTTTGCAGCCATGAATGGTGGAAAGAAAACAGGAAATCCCTTCCAGGCACTCTTACTTGCAGCAATGATAGGCTGTTTCAGTAAGTTCAATTTCAACAGCCACAAAAAAGCAAGTAATTAAACCTCTGTTTTCTTTACATTTTCAAGCACAATTTTCTCCTTTACCTGTAATGCTAGGAAACTAAATTTGGTGCCAACTTCCCAAGCAGATGTCCAAGTGTTTCTAAAGAAACACCAAATATTTGGAATTTTTTTCCCTTCTTTGCACCAGACTAAGATGAAAAACATTGCTGTTGGCTACCAGCTGAGTGGTACTGGTTGATATAGATCATGATTTACCACTCAAAAATTAGGGAAATGTCAACTGTTCTTTCTACATCACAGCAGAGCAGATCACACAGAGAAAGGAAGCAAACTCATTGGCTTTTAAACAGTATAAAGAAATAGTGTTACATGGCTTTGTTATGCCAGTATTGATGGGAAGATCATAAACCTCTGTCAAAAGTGATTTCCTTCAAAGATACTGTCAAGATACCAGAAGAAAACTAATCTTGCAAAGAAAAAAAATATATTTAACGTCATCTGAATAACTTCTTTACATGACTGGGCTGCAGGTTTTCAAAGAAAATTTTGTATACTGAAATGTTAAAACTTTGTACAGTGCCTAGCCCAAAGCAAATTACAGACAGATGTGAGGATTTATATATTGTTCAATTTAAATTGCTGAAATTGGGTATTTGGTATCCTGAACTTGAGAGAAATTGTTATTACTTAAATAACATTGAGAAAAATTGTAGAATTATGACAACAGCCTGATATCAGACATTTAGCAGAGAACATATAAAATGCAAATGATTTGTCTAGTAACTGCAATACTCTTATATTTACCAGTTTAACACAAGCAGCATAAGTTCACCCATGTGTTGCACCTGAGTTTATTAAACCAAAATTAAATAGATTAATAGTATCTGCCTTCAACCTATAAAAATTACCTAATTATTCTTCCTACACATGCTGATCTCCAGAAAAGGTTCTTTTCTGAAGAAATTACTTCTACTATTTTTATCATATAAAAGTTTGCCAAATTATGCTTGAAAACATTAAATTTACTTCAAACCACTGTGGGGTGCTTTGTTTTTAACTGAACATAAAGAATATTAGATATCCATCATGGTTAAAACCTTACAGATTTGTGAAGCAGAGCAGCAGTGACCAACACAGTGAATGGTGGTGTAGATGACTATAGCTGGTGGGACCTGATCTAACATAAGACAAGAACTGGATGCTGTAAGGGATCTCTCCCGTGAAAAGAATGACATTTTCAGAAAGCCTTCTCCAGAAAACCTGGTCTGAATCCTTAGATAGAAGATTTGACTCTCCGTAATATCTGTTTATTCCTATTTTTTTCCTTATAAATAATATTTTTGTATTTACATGTAATCTGCAATTTTTAAAAGTACCCTTCTAATCTAAAGCAATCAAAGTTATTATCTAAATTACACAGATTTATTATAAACTGAGGCTCCATCTTGTCCAACTGTGGGAACTGTGCTGAAAAAATGGGATAGTGCCTCTCCAAGAAGGGTGACCTGAATCAGTGGACAGCTGCAAGCTGAACTGGAATTAATGATCAAATAATTCCCATTCAAGTTTTCCTGTACAATCTTCAACTCACCAAATTTAGATGCAGACATCTACTTGTTTGGCCTTTATTGTCTGAAAATTCGCATAGGCCTGGACGCCCAGTGGTAGCTGGCTGAACCTCTGTGAGCTGAGTGAGCATCAGGATCAGCAACTTCTCCCCAGCTGTTGAGAGAGGCACTCTCCCTCCTGGCAGTAATTCCCTCTGGAGTGCATTTATTCTTTCAAAAAAGTACACCAAAGAGACAGCTAGTGTATTACAGAGCTGCAAAAAGAAGCCATCTGTCTCAATAGCTGGGAAAGTCGTGAGCAAAGGAAAAAGCCTGGGTTTTGAGCCCTCCCCCAAAATTTTTTCAGTCATTCATTGGTGCAGGACAACTGAATAGGTGATTGTTAATCATTATTCCAACTTCATATACAGTATACTTTAATTTTTTTAAAAAATCAGGCTGTCATAAGAAAAAAAAATAAAGGAGAGGGGACTGTATTGCACAAAACCTGAATAATCTCTTTTCATCGTTACCTAAGCTGATGATTTTTACTAGTAGGAAGATGGAAGTCCTTACAACTACAGGTTTTGATCACCTGCTTTTGTTTTATAGTCTACTGCAACATTTTAAATTGCTAGAGTTGTAATTTATTCTGACTTTGCTCAAAATTGCTAGATGTAGCAATGTACAGATTTTTATATTAAAAAGACTTTAAATAAATGCCACACTCCATTTGGAAAGAGTGTTTAGTTATTTTTAACTTAAAAAAATAAAGATGGAAAAAATGCAAAACACTTAATATTGAGATCAGCATTAATCGATTAGAATTAAACAAATTTTCAAAGTACCACAACAAAACAGTGTTGAGAAAAAAAAACCTTCTTGTAATAGTTTTCAGAAATAAGGAAAAAAATATCCTCCTTATCTGTACAGGCTGAGTATCCACTGGGTGAAGAACAGTTAATTAATATTTACAATTTTGGATGATTCTTACCAACCTGAACAACAGTGAGATTCAATTCTCACCTCCACTGACATCTAAAATGTGAGCTGGGAGCGCTCTGGCAGAACCCATAAGCTGTTGAACAAGCATGCCCTAAGACAAGTCTTGAGAGATGTCTAAGCAAGAAAGAATCATCTTTCTTTCAGCAAAAGGACTTCTTACAATGGTTTTGGGGGGAAAGAGTATCTCTCATCATTTCTGCCCCCTCCTCTCTGCTCACATAATTCCTTTTAAATGATAAAGCTGAATCTTAACTCATGTTGACTCACGAGTTAAGCTCATCAGTTAGTGGATCTGAGAGGGGACCTCACCTCCCCTCAGCCTTGCCTGTAATTTTCACTAAATCTTCACTTACTTCCACACTGAGACTGAGCAACAGCAGAAAGGAAAAAAAAAAAGAAAAAAAAAGAAAAAAAGAAAAAAAAATATATAACTAACTTCAGTCTGCCTGGATCCTGGATGAAGCCCAGCAGCAGCATCCTGCTTACTGCTCCATCAAGAGTTCCCTTTCATGCCCTTGGTAGACATTTCTCTCTTATATCAAAACTATTTGCTTTGTTGCTTTCTGACTCAAATTTTGACCTGAAACTCTCCTACCCTGGCTTTTTCAGCCCTTTGAAAGCAGATTGTCAAATATCTGGTGAGCTCTACAGACCATGGGGGAATCCTTGACTTCTTGGCTTGCAGAGGCAGAGCCCTTCCACTCTATAATTTGAATACCCAAAAGATCAGTGTCTGTATTAGGAAATAAAACCAAACAAAGCAGTCAATCCCTACACAAAAAAAAAAAAAAAAAAAAAAAAAAAAAAAAAAAAAAAAAAAAAAAAAAAAAAAAAAAAAAAAAAAAAAAAAAAAAACCACCAAATTTGACTAAAAGGTGCTCAGTCACCAATTTGAAATAGGAAACACAGACATGCCCTTGAATCGACAAGGGACAGGAGAAGTCTTGATCCTCTGAGGAGAAATTCAAAGCAGAACACTCACTGAGGTGCCATGTGCCCCATCCTCCAGGGAAACCTCTCTCACTTCATTGAGCATAAAAGAGTCTAGACAGATTGTTTCAGGAGACAAGCCTAAAATGAGGCAGAAAGAATACCACCCACAGGGAATTTGGTAAAATTATTGAAGATACAGACTGCAAAAAAAACCTCCTCAGAAGACTTAGAATTCAATTCTGATTTCAATAGACTATTCAAGGAGAATTTATTTTTTATATACTCTCCCCACAGGAAAGGAAAAAAGATACATTTGGGTTGCATACTTTAAAGGTTGGATTCTTTTCCACACATAGACTGAAAAGCAGAAGGATGAAGCACTCAAGAATTATTATTTAGCGCTATTAAAAGTTGACAGAAAAGTTTAATATCAACTACTTACTAAAAAGATAAATTCTCAAGAGATACGATGAAAAATGGCAAAAATAATGGCTTGCGTCACCACGATTATATCCTGCTTTAAGATACATATGCAATGAGGATTATCATTATTACTGGGTAACAAAAATGATAATATAAGGAACAGTATTCCTTCTGTAAATGATAAAGGAAAAATATGTTTTATGTGTCCATTATGGGGTGGAGGTGGGTAGGGTGGAATCTGAAAATCATTGAAGGGAAGAGTTGCATCCAGTTTGATTTATGCCTGCTCTTCTTTTTACACGTAGCCTGGGGAGCCTCATGATGATGTGTAATGAGTCAGGGTGAAATATGTATAAATAAATGCACTGCACAAATTTTGAAGGCTCTTTCAAGCTTTTTTTTTTAATACACTCCATCCCAAATTGCATTTTCTGGGGGAGAGATGGGAGACATCAGACAGAGCTCACATAACAAGAAAAATCTCCACTTGCATTCTATTTCTGTTCCTTCCTTTGTTGTTTGGTTTTGGTTTTGGGTTTTTTTTCGTCTTGCTCAGAAGGAAAGCCACCACCCAATATTTCATCCTGATGCAGTAATAACCAGGTGGGCAAAGTTCAAGATGAATACTTCTGACAGATCTCTGTGTACAAGCAAGTAGCATTTCTCCCCCTCCTCCCTGGAGCTGGGGAACTCCGTGGGATAAATAAAGTGTCAGTTTTACCAGGAAAGGATCAGAACACAATTCTCTCTTCTTTTTTTCCCCTCTCTCCTGCTCCTCCACTTTGCAATTCAGCTTTTTTCCCCATAGAATATCAGGTGTCAGAGTTCAAGCAGCTCCTTCACCAGCAAAGGAAAATGGATAATATCCTAAACAATGTTCTTCATTTATGGAAAAAAGAGTGTGAGAAACCATCCACACACCAGCAGTTCGAAAACATAAATTCCTACCCAAGAAACAGAATGACCCTGAAGCCTTTCTATATCTTTAAGTGCCCCTAATTACAAAGGGGAGCAGAACTGCAAGTTTTCTATATTGTGGCAAATTTTTGTTCAACCGTAGCCAGCTAAGGCAGTCAACCCAATATTTATTAATGTCAAATTAGACTAATCAAAATAAATCAAGACATATTCATCCACTTCTATTTTTTTGTTTTCTATATTCCCCTCCCCCAGTCCTCACTCACTTAAAAGTATGAAAATGTATGGAAGATCTTACAACAAAAATTGAGTTATAATGTGCTGTAATTTATCCCACAGAAAAAAAAAACCTCCCTTCACCTTTATAGAGGTTCAAATATAGCTCTTTACTTTTATTTCTTTCTATTCTCAGAAATTTGCTTTTCAAATGTGTTCCCTCTAATCATGAGGAAATTTTTAATAATTTACGAGACTGAAAGAATAGTGGTTTTAAGATCCAAAAGCAGCCTTGGGCATTCAAAATAAAATAACAAAAGCTGTCACACAGAGAAAGGGGGGTGTGTGCATATATAGGCCACAGCTTTTTTTTTTTTTTTTGCTATATGAAATNTATAAGCCCCCGCTTTTTTTTTTTTTTTTTGCTATATGAAATGCATCATATAACTAATTTTTTTTTTTTTTTGCTATATGAAATGCTTCATATAACTAATAATTTTCCATCAGTTTGTGACAGAATGTATTACTAAAATCAGTTCTGTTATTCCATGACTGGTAGCTGGGAGTACAGTGTCACATCTTCTTAGGAGTTTCAGTAGCTCCTTTATTAGAAACGAGTTTCAAATGACCAATTTACAGACTTAGCGCTCTAGGACATCACTACCCAAATTGTAGCCTTTATTCACTAAATGGTGAAGTTCAAAATTAATTAACACAAGCTAAAGTTGTACCATGCCTTTGTTGCAATTATTGCTATTCACTGGAGGCCACACACCAAAAATACTTGCTATTTCTACCTGAACTTACTTGCATTTGCTAAGAAAGTCACTTTAGAATATAATCTAAGTCAACTATATTTTTTTAATAAATCAGCACACTGCCTGTCTCTCAGAAATTTTCATTATCTAGGGAAATTGGAATGTACAGCTTTCTTAGTTGGGTAAGTACCTGCTGATGTACTGGAGATACTTGGGTTTAACTGATAAGGCTCATCAATACATCATCCAAAAGTAAAAAGACATCTTCCTTTATGCAAGTAAAGATATTTGAGCTCACTCTACCTTTTGATAAAGGTCTCTGCTGTCCCCCAGTGTTTATGACCAGAGAAGGAGGAGACCATTATCTACAATAACATTAAATTCCCCTGACATCATCACCACTTGAACCCAAGCCTTGCCTCCTTCACCACCCTCAGGTTTAGAGTCATATTTATCAAAGGAAGCTGGAAATTACCAGTGTCCCAATTGTGCTCCTGATCTAATTCACAAAGCACTTCTCACCACGTGAACTGCAGTTCATGAGTTGCTGGAGAGGCAGCAGAAGAACAGCAGCTCACTTATTTCCATAGAAATGGCCTCATTGCCATGCAGACTTGGGATAATTTATAGGAAGGGATTCTCAGCTGAAAACAGGGGTCCTGCTGGCAAGGCTCTTCTATTTATACACACAGAAATGAAATTTCAGAAAGATTTAAGAAGTATAACTTTTAAATCAGTGAGGTGAACCTCACCTGGACCCACTACAAAAGCAGACAACAAGCAATGGAAAAGTATCAAAGAACCACAGAATGGTTTGGGCTGGAAGCTAAAAAAATATCCTTTAAAATGTTAAAAAACCTTTAAAAATCTCATTCCACTCCCCTGCCATGAGCAGGGACACCTTCCACTATCCCAGGTTGCTCCAAGCCCCATCCAACCTGACCTTGGACACTTCCAGGGGTGAGGCAGCCCTCACCTTCCCAAATATCTAAATCTACCTCCCTTCAGCTCAAGCTATTCCCCCTTGTCCTACCAGAAAAAAAAAAAAAAAAGGAAAAAGAAAAAAGAAAAAAAAAAGCCGTTTTAAGAAGGAATGACTTATCATAACCAAACATATTTAAAGTGCAAATAGATAAGACGCATGAAAAATACGTTCTAAAATATAGATTATTCCTATCATTACATATGAAATCAGCGTATTTACAAGAAAAAAGCTGTTAGTCATCATTTCCATTTATAAGGTTTTGTCTGCCTGTTAATGTTTGCTCGTTTTGTGTTTCATCACTTTTCATTTAGAAAGGCTTTTTCCAGAGACTGCACAGATGACTGAGTTTAAGATTACTTGAGATTAAAAAAATTATTGTACATTCTGAAAGTTGCTGGTTTACAACCCTACCTTACAGAAATACATCACAAATATCAAAGAAATGCGTTTGTCTGAGGTTTTGTTGCAATTTTCCTATTCTGTCCTAGTCAAACAACAAAATTGCTCACAGTATTTTGCTGATATTAGTTATTTTCTGCACTTTAATTTCACAGGTGAAATATTCTGAACTGTTTTCCTAGAATAGCTATATCAAAAATGAAAAAAACCATTTCCTCCTTTTTGAAATGGTTCTTAAAGAGGAACAAAGATTCAAAAATGTTAACTTTCATAGATACAACCAAGTGAGTCTCTTACAGGGGATGGAGGTCCTTCTCAAAGTTTTACCCAGCAAAAAGGAGAAAGCAAAATTCATGGAATCTGAAAGAAACGTTTATTTCTTCTTGGCTTACTTACTTGAGCATGACTATTTATAATTGTAATTGTTGTGAGGAAGAGCATGGCAAAGATGCTTCTGCTCAGCTATTCCATTTTGTGTGCAAGATACTTAATCCTGGATTTAACTGCAGTTTGAATGATGGTTTAAGCAGATGGGGGAAATGTGAGTGCTATGTGGGATGAGCAAAACATTCGGAGACCACACAGCAAGAGAGCACAGAGGGAAGAACACCACAGACCCCATGTCCTCACCCCTCTTTGCCCCTGCCTAAAGAAGCACAGCAGGACTGAGATGTAACTGGCACTCACTCATTGTCATATGCAGGTTCTTATAGATTACTGTGTTGCTTTCTTTCTAGAATGTTAAATATTCTTTATAAATAACTGGTGAAACAGCAGCATATCTTCCTTGAACGTGCTGTTCATGTCAGAGGGATGTTTCTCTCTTCGGGCTGTGGCTCTCAGCAGCCCTGGGGCTGGAAGGGACCAACTCTGCTCTTCATAAGGCTGAAATTTGTTTACAACCACCTTACTGAAACAGCGACTTAATACCTGTTGTTTTCTCTGTAAATTTGGGCTTTTTGTAATATCAAGTTTCCTGCCAGGTAGAAATGGCCACCTCCAATGTTGGCATTGAACAGAATTATATATTCAGCTAAAAGTAACTTATTGCACCAGCTGAAGGGTAAAGTCAATTATGAATGTCCCAACACACAGTGTAAGTTCCTTAAAATTAATTCAAAGAGGACATACAGTTTAATTTCAAGATATGGGAGTAGTTTTTTTTCCCTATGATTTTGCTACTGAATACACTCTGCATTCTACATTCTGTTTTCCATTTCAATTTCTCCTTCACTGATAGCTTCTCAAGTGCCAATTTCTATTTCTGACACTTTTACAGCACAGTTCATTAATTAATTATAAATTTACATGTACACACAAAGATTCCTTAATTATCTGGGAAGCTCCATCAAATCAGCACAGGTTTATGTCATGGACATAAATGTTTTCCTCTTTTACTAATTACCCCAAACCTTCAATGCACACCCTCATTCTAAATTTCAGTCCATCAGACACCACAGATATCATTATAAAACTACACATGATCCATAGACTGGGACATTTGTGAGGAGTCTGTCAGAAGGGAAGGTACCTTGTGATCAGCTTGGACCACTGATATCCTGACTTAATTCCAACACATCACAAACCCCTGAAATTAAGATAACAATTTTTCAAAGTTAAAACATAAGTTCAGATGATTCTATTATTAAATTCAGTTTAATTACATGCAATCTATGCCTGTGAAGATTGTAAAAAGCACTTCTCACTGAAGAAGCACTGTGAGAGATGTTGGGAAATACAAACCTGTGCAATTTATAAATGCTCCCAACAGCTGAGTCTGCAGAATTGTTAGAGTTGTGCATACACTATCAAGAGATGAAAGAAAATGGATTGTATTTATGAGACAAGGCAGCCTCTACATACTTTCCTTGAAACTACTTGTTCATGGCCTAGAAGCCTCTGTAAATGTTGTGATAAAATAAGTGCCAGAACAGGGAGCAGTCATGCATGTGATAGGAAAATTCACTGGCGTGGCAGAGGAATATATATGAGCGCTTGCATTTGTTTGTTTGCTTGCTCAGACTTTTCACAGCAAAAAGAGTTATTATATTGGATGCTCTGAAACACTCCTAAAATACACAGGATTTTGCAAAATATCATTGTAATTGTAAAGAGGAGATGTTCTGCTTTCTTTTAAGAATGATTACAGAAAATTGGTCACGGCAATTTAATATCCTGTGTTATGTGGCTTCATCTCTCCCCATTCTCCGCTAACCTGCTGGAAAAGGTTGCTGTTGATTTATGCTTTTGTTTGTGAATTACACTGTAGAGTTTCAGAGGCAATAAGAGCTAGAAAATTGCTTCTTACAGTCAATGACCTCCTTGTAGTTTACTTCCTTATTTTATCATAATAGAGACATTCACTTGATGGAGATTTCCCTACCAAAGAGAAGACTCTGATCCTTGACCTTAATGAACATGTTTTCCCACCTGCTCAAAGCATTACAAGTATTTTAGTGGCAGCCAACTTTGAGCAGAGATTTAAAGATGGTTTGTTATTCAGTGATAAAAGTGCAGTCTACTGAGATAACTACTGCTGTTAAGAAAACAATGGTTTATCCTTTAGATTACAGTGCCTCTCACATAAACTTTCATTTCTCTTCCCCAGCAAATCCATCTTCTAAACAGACCAGCACTGCTTGATCACTGCTGTTAAGGCAATTTATCTGTAGCTCAGAATGAAAGAAAAGTCTCTAACAAGTGCCCCAAACCTGAAATCAGTGGGAGGCTTTTCTTTGACTCCGGGAGGACCTGACCAATCTCTAAATGCACAGAGTAATTATATTTTCAGATGAGGTACAGAGGGCTGCTGTCTTCTGCCAACAATGCTCATGTAAATGAGGATTAACACCATCACACTTCAGCTAATGGGATTGCTTTACAGAACCATTGAATCATTAAGGTTGGACCTTTAAGATCACCGAGTCCAGCTGTTAGCCCAGCACTGCCAAGTCCACCACTACACCATGTCCCCAAGTGCCACATCTAAATGTTTAAATACCTCTCGAAATAGTGCTTCAACAGCTTCCCTGGCCAGCCTGTTCCAGTGCTTGACAACTCTTTACTGTGAAGAAGTTTTTCCTGATATGCAACCTAAAGTGCCCCTGACACAACTTGAGACCATTTCCTCTCATGTGTTGTTGGTTACTTGGGAGAAGAGACTGACCCTCACCTTGCTATAACCCAGGAGAATCACAGGTTATCCTGAGTTGGAAGGGACCCACAGGAACCATCATGTCCAGCTCCTGGCCCTGCTCAGGACACCCAAGAGTCACCCCATGTGCCTGAGGGTATTGTCCAAACACCTCTTGAATTGTTGCCAGACTTGGTGCCATGACCACTTCTCTGGAGAGCCTGTTCAGTTCTCAACCATCCTCTGAGTGAAGAACCTTTTTGCGATATCCAATATAAACCTCTCCTGACTCAGCTCCAGGCCATTCCCTCAGGAGCTGTCACTGGTAACAGAGAGAGCAGTAGTTGTAGGCAGTTGTAAGGAGTGATAAAATCACCCCTGAGCCTCCTTTTTCCTGGACTAAACACACCCAGCTACCTCAGCT
This sequence comes from Sterrhoptilus dennistouni, assembly GCA_013397095.1. Classification (NCBI taxonomy): domain Eukaryota; kingdom Metazoa; phylum Chordata; class Aves; order Passeriformes; family Zosteropidae; genus Sterrhoptilus; species Sterrhoptilus dennistouni. Next base: position 474,455 of record VWZU01004631.1, read on the forward strand.
GCTCCTCACAGGACTCCTCCAGATCCTTCACCAGCTCTGTTGCCCTTCTCTGGAGATGCTACAGCACCTCAATGTCCTTCCTGAATAGAGGGCTCCAGAAACTGGACACAGGATTTGAGTGTGGCCTCACCAGTGCCCAGCACAGAGGGACAATCACTGCCCCGGTCCTGCTGGCCACACTATTTTGGATCCAGTCAAGTTCCACTGAACTTCTGCCCACCTGGCCACATGCTGCCTCATATGTTCAGCCACTGTTGAGCAGCACCCCTGGATCCTTTTCCACTGAGCCACTTTCCAACCACTCTTCCCCAGGCTGTATCTCTGTGCGGGGGTTGCTGTGACCCAAGAGCAGGACATTTTCTGTGAGCATAAGTGCTTGTTCCTACTGACAGATGGAGTGCTGTGGTGCACGGAGAGATGTGGTCAGGCAGTTCTGGTCAAACTGGGCATCACAAATGTGGCTCAGTCAATTTGCATTAGTAATCAATTGTTCACAAATACCACATTCCTAGAAATGCATGCAAGAAAATGAAATCTACTACAGAAGTCAGCACCCTTTTTTCTAAGCCCAGCTGAGAATTCCCTTCTTGCTAAGGAAACCAAATTAATAGATTGTCATTGTCCATCATTCTCTGCCCTGTAGCTCTCCAAACACCAAACTTCCCAGCCATACCTCAGAGTTATGGTCAACCCTCTCTAACAGTGGGGTAGAGGCACACCAGAGGTGTAAAGCTCCCAGGTTTGTCAGAAGGGACGGCATGAAACGACCAAGGAGAGAGGCAGATTAATACTCCCACTGAAAAAAAAAAAAAAA
>VWZU01004631.1:475276-497152 GCA_013397095.1 Sterrhoptilus dennistouni
AAAAAAAAAAAAGTGTTTACAGAGCAGATTAAACCGTTATTAGACATTCCCTGCGACAGATGGCACTGGAGAAAATCGAGCGTCATGCGTTCTGCCACTCACAGAAACACTGGCTAAATAGGATGCAGAATAGTCACTAATGAAGATAACACGTAAGAGAGCATTATACTGCTCTAAGGCTTAATTTGACTCACAGGGAGCATTTCCATCTATCCCAGATTGCTATTTCTTTTTTGCAGAATTTCTTTAATGCCTTTTTTTTTTCCTTTTAACACATTTTGTTCTGTTACCTTGATGATAGGGCAGTAAACAGCAGAATGAGATTTCTCCTAGGTTTCTTGACAAATTTCATTCCCCAAAAAAAGCAGCTGAGGTTGAAAAGCCAGTTTTCTTTGTCTTCCTTTCTGTGCCACTTCAATTAGAGCCTCCCTCAGTTGATGAGTTCTTGCTTGTCTCATCTTGTTAGATGTTGTAGCCTTTACACTAAATATTTTTATATGCAGATTTTTGATGTCTTCTTAATTTGAATACCTATTGTCTCCTTGAAGATTTAATAACCTATTATTCAGTTATGTTCACACTTGTTTTATTCAAATTCTTCCATCTTAGTTTACAGCTAATGTCAGGCATTGTAGAAGGACAGACTGCATTAAAAGTAAATCCTCAGCATATTTTTTTTTCCAATTTAAATAATAAGCATGAAATTGCTGTATATGGAAGTGAAAAAGAATGTCAAAAGTTCCCTTCACCCCAGACCGCTAGGCAAATCTGATAAACGTGTATCAATTACTGTATAGAATAAGATATATATGCACGAGGTTGATGAGTTTACCCTCTGGTTATGGCTCTGCAGCTTCAATTACGAGCTAATCCCTCTAAGTCTAGAGCGACTGAAAAATGGCTGTGACTCAGTGAAAGCCCAATTTCAGAAATGACATTCAAAAAGTTTCAATAGAAGGAAAGAAAAATACTTGAATCACAAAGCAATTTACATTCTGGATGTTCAGGGAATGCCTTGAATGATGCAGGTTGTGATTCCTCAAATTGAATTAAAGGCACAAGTCAGGACCCCCCATCCAAAGGCACCATGAGATGCCCACAGGATGAGATCCCTCACAGAGGTGACATGTTCTGATATTTCTGGATGAAGTAAGCACTTTCTACATTTCCAGATCCCACCTGGATGTGGGCTTTCAGAGAGCATGTGAAGCCACAGGCTGCAGCAACTCCCCATAAATCAGCAAATGAGTAAAGTGCCTCAGTAGTGGGAATAGTAACTGAAGTTTTCCTCTGACCTGAAAGAAAATCCTTCTGACTTACATGGTTACCCCTTACCCAGTCTCCTTTTGAACAGCAAGGTACCCTGTTGGGGCCAAGTGAAGATTAATGTTCTCTCAGGACTGATACTCCAAATGAGAATCTCAAGATGGATCAAAAACATACTAAAAAGTATAAAAATTTTTTCTAATCTTATGTCCATTTTCTACCTTCATCAAGAATTTTCCAAGAAGTCACCACACTGCCACAGAGAGTAGTGGAAAGAGACAAAAGACCACAAAATTGAAGCTGAGTGGAATGTACAGTCCCAGGGGCATTTATGTTATTGCTGAGATCCAGCTGCATCACCACCCACACGCTCACAGCAGCAGACTGAAAGGCACTGGTGCACCATTTCTATTGGACCATTTTTCCAATGATTAAGTTTCCTGTTATAAAGCAGAGGAAATTATATTTACATTATCAGTAACGTAATCAATTGTAGTGAACCACTGTAATATATTAGAATTTATTTCAGGACTTTCTGTTAATTACCATCCAGGAGCTTTATCATTCAGCAGAACTTGAAGGAATTCATTGCATTTATCACAGGGCAGAGGTGAAACTTATAGGTTTAGATCAGAAGCTGTGTCCATGGCAATAAGCAAGAATTAAATTAATTCAATCTTCAAGTTCTCTTTCTGAAACAATAATACTTTTGTCTATCTTTTACCTCTTTCACCACCTACCAGCTGCTTTTACAGACACTTCCATTTCATAAACACATCTTGCTTTTATGATGATTATTTTTTTCTCTACACTCCTGTAAACTCTAGAACTGCCCAGCAAATAAAGAATATTTCATTTTCAGTCTTTATCTGAGCAGAACAGAGTGGGTCCTGAGACTTTTCTCTCCTCAAAGCCACCACTGATTACATATCCCTAAAAAGACCACCCTACTGACATTATCCTGTCAGTGCATTGTTGTCCAGGTCAATTAACTGGCATCACATTATCTTGAAATTGATATGATTTGGGCATTTTTCTACCACTTCAAGGGATAGCAAAAAAAAAAAAAAAAAAATCTTATTTTTTATTTTCTTTCATTGCTCTTTTTTGTCTTTATTCAGCTAAATAGTAGGACAGACAGAAGCATTTTATATCCTCAGCATAAACCTCCCCTTTATTCCAATGAGGCAGTCTGTTTTCTGAGGAGAGGAAATGCACATTTCTGCGAGGTACTGCAGCCAAGCTCCTACAATGCAAAATATTAGGACATGCACAGCATTTTGTAAAATATGGCATACATTTCTGTTTCTCATAAACAGACTCTAATTCGCCTCACTCGCTACCCGTGGACAGTAGGTGTCTGGGCTTTCAGGAAAAACAAGAAAAATGCAATCTGGATAGGTTTTAAATGGAACTTGTTGTAGTTCAGCCGAGAGCAGCCTGGAAGAGAGGAAGGAAGCTGAGCAGTGTTCAAAGGAGACAGGATACTTTTTTAGAGACATTTTTTATCAAACACGGAAGACTCTTGCTGAAAACAGACAGAAACCAGTTTTCCCCTGCAGCGGGCAGAGATATGTACACATGTGATACATTCTGACAAACTCTTGAGAACTCACTGCTGTCTAGGGAAGGTCATCTCCCTCAAGCATGATCCTCACAGCTTTCAGCTGCATTGCTGCTACTTTTGTGAGGGATCATAACCCCAACTTTCACTGCACACTGCAAGGAAAACTCTCACGTCCCTCCAGCACACTTCATTCCTCATCCAAGAAATGGGTAAAACAAAGATTTTTTTTTTTTTTTTTCCCAGTCTTTTCCCTTTTATTCTCCTCTCCTGAGAGGGGGATTTCCTGTCCCAGAGGGTAAATTGCACTTAATAATACAGAGTTCAAGGCTGCTTGGGTCACACGCAGTCAGGAGCAGATGGAGCATGTTGTGCCCTGGCTTCCCACCAACATAAATTTAGGTCTCACATCTGCCATCCCATCTCTGACAACACGTGCTCCAATCCTCCTTCCTGGCTTCTCCATCCCAATGACTGATTCCCCTCTCCCATTCCTAAAATGACAGAGAACTGGGGGCTGCCACAGCAAAGCACAAAGATGTTTTGCCAGCTTTATGCCAAGAGCAAGATTCCCCAGTCAGCAGTCTTGCCTGTTGCAGGGTTACTTCATGCTGCTCCAAAAGCATCAAGAGGCCACAGAAAATCTGAAATTCAGGCCTTCTGTGGCTGTGTGACAGCAGGAATTTAGAAGGTTGTATTAAATTTACTGTAGCATGGATGCTTTATGACATCCAGTAAACTGCACATAAAACCACACTCAGAAACATGAACTTCAGCTTATCTCCCTCAGTCTGAATTCCTCTCAAGACAATAGAAAAGAACAATTTCCTCCAGGAAAGGGTTCAGAATTGCATTTTAATTAAAGCTACTCTGGCAACCCTTCATTTTAGCCACCCTCTTCCAACTCAATGAGCAAGAAAACCCAGGGAGAGCAGTTTCCTCAGAGTTAGCTGCTGACAATAACCTCTCCCACCCCACAGCTACACCACAGCACGATGGAAGCTGTGTTCCAAAACATCTGCGGGAGCTGTGCCTTTAATTCCAGTACTTCTAACATTACTTTACATCACTGTTATCAGTGCCACTAAAAGAGGCAATTCCTCTTGGATTTCTCTTGCCTTCTGAAGTTGTCACCACCTTAAGCCCATGATTTTTTAATATTGCCAGTAACACCTGAATATAAATCTTACTTTATTCACAATCCATGCAAATAGCAGCTTATGGATTGTGTATATGCTATGAGGAGGGGCTATGGCTATTGATGCAAATGCTTCTTGGAATCCACTGTACCATGCAAGTTCAGGGAATTTTCTTGTTTGGGGTTTTTTGGTTTTGTTGTTAACTTGGTTTCGGGTTTGTTTCAGCTTTTTCTACTGTAAAATGGCAGAAGAATTATAATAATACCATTTCCCACTTGTCTTACACAGGAAAGAAGAAACTTGGCAGTTGCTATGTGATATTATTAATTTGATATTAGTATTAGTGAATGAAAACACTACTAAAAAGATCATTTACATTTTTAGAGATTAATGGGATTTCTTGATGCATATTTAGTTTCTGTCATCATAGCCTAATTACCAAATTTTTTTTTTATTAATGTACAGCACGGAAATGTTCAAAAATAAACCCTTCTTTTAAATCTCACTTCAAGTCCTAAATCACTGAAGACAAGCAGAGACAAAGAGCTGGGGACTTTGTGTGGGGCCTGGCATAACTTTTAGACATTATATTCTTATTATGAAGTGGAACTTAATAAAGGTACTTTTATTTAGACAAATCTGTTCTTCCTGAGAACATAAAACTCCCCTTCTTTAAGAAAGGGTCAAAAAAACACAGACATTGTAAAAAAAGATTACTCTAAAAGAAATAATGCATCTGGTGGGTTGAGTGACACACTTGTTTCTAAACCTTTTTTCCAGTTGCAAGGATAAGTTGGGAGTGCCCCTGTTGTAACCACAAACTCAGGGGAAGGAAACTTCTCCTGGTGGACCAATCCTACAATGGAATTTGAGAACACCAAGGTAACTGTTCAGAGACAATTTCCACCTTTGTGGGGGATGTGTCCAGCTGACTGCCCGGGAGACAGCTAAGGGAATTTTCTCTTGGGACCACAGTATCTGAGTGTTAAAATTTATAAGTCAGTTTATGACTCTGAAGGCAACAAGGTGTCCCAGGCAAACTGCTACTCCCTACAAAACAGAAAATTATGTAGGTAACTGGCTTCAGACTCAGCTCCTAAATACACCTTCTTCCCAAAGATGTAACACTCCAAGGCACAGAGGAATTAAATCAGTACAATTATGGCATATAGTAACAGTAATAAACATTATCCAAAATTAAAAAGGTAAGTCTCAAAGGACATTTCTTACCACCACAACAAAAATGCCCATGGATTTCGTTAAGGTCACCAGCCTGGGGATTTGCTTTTAGGTCAGCAATGGCACTGAACCCTTGAAAAGGGAGAAAAAAACAAACCTACTAAACCAGAAGCATCACGAAAAGCATGGCATTGAGACGTAAAAAATATTTCAGAATTATAAAAAAGTCATATTCTTGCTACTCAGGGACTTTGCAAACCCTGTATCCAAGTTGGAACTGAAAATATGAACTCCAGGGCCCTTGTGTTTTTTTCCAAATCTGCTTGAAAACCATGCCCAGATTGAAACCTAATCGGTCTTTAATCATCTCTCATCACCAAAATCAGGAAAATCACAGATTGCAAAGGATAGTACTGCTAAATCCCAGGAGTGTGGAACCTTCTCAAAACACCACTGAAATGAAACGTGTTTTGCCAGTTTTGCCATTAATTTGCCTGTCCTGCTTTGTTTTGAGGACCCTTCCTATAATAAAAGCAAAGCAAAATGAAGAAAAAGTTTTATGGCAAAACATTTCTACAGGACATAGGAACTCTTGGGTTTGCATATGTCCTACTGTATGTAGTTAACATGCAAATTTACTCAGTCATAATCAATGAGGTACCAGCTCTTATATACTGTAAAACTTTGAAATGGAATAAAAATGTACTCAGATGTTCTGAGTACAAGATTCACTACTCTACAGGACACAGATTTCTGTCCAGTAACAAACCCTGAAAAAAAAAAAAAAATCCTTCCATCATCACAGGAAAATACTGATACCTACTTTTACTTGGGAAGGAGTGAGTGTCTGCCCCTTGTGTAAAGTGGGTGCATTCTACACCATTTTCCTAAGCCCATGTGCTAATTGCTTGTTTTTGCAAATGCTGTGGGTGGTTACACACAAACCTTTACCAAAATCTTATTACTTCTGCTGCTGTCCCCTTACCTCATGTGCTCTTCATTGAAACATGCTATGAGCAATCAAAGAAGAGACATGATTTGTCCTTGACAGACCTCCATATCAGCAGCTTATTCTCAGTTTCCACATATATACATATGGATCGTTTAAATTTACAGCATCTTCTTTGCTTTTTTGTAATTAGGCTGCCTGCTTAATATTTCCTGAAACTCTCTGCGTTCCATCTGTCATTGGAAATGAGGCTTATTTTGTGCCTGCTCTAAGTTCTCTGGGATTTTACCCAATTTTAAGCACAGACATTGCTTTAGTTAGTCCTGAAATGCCCTAGAGAAAAATTCATCAGATCCTGTTGACCTGAAAGCATCTAATTGATGCAAAAGTTCTTTGACCTGTTCTTTCTCTTCCGTCTCCTGTTGTGTTTTAATGATTGTATTAAAAATAATTAAAATAATTACAAGTAATTAACCTTCTATGGGAAAACTGAAAAAGAATAGGCTGCTAACATTCAGTATTTTCAGTTGTTTACTCACCTTCCTCATGAACTCATTCTCTACAAGTTAAGCAGTAATTTAAATCTTCCCTTAAATTATACAGCCACTGATTGTCATAAGGATAAGGCTTCTATTCTCCAACACCAGTTTAGCCTCCACTATTTCCTGCCCTCCACTTGCCCTCCCTCACACACTTTTGCTCATTCCCACACCTCTTTGGCCTCCGACCACTTTTACAACGCCACTTTTTTTATGGCCACATGTTGCTTTCCAGTCTCCAAACCTTCATAAACCTGCTTTAACTCCATGTCACCCCTTGCCCTATTAACTCACTCATGCCTTGCATTACCTACCCCTCCTGTGCCTTATTCTTGCTCACACCACCCTTTTTCCTTGCCAACCCAACCATTGCCTCATCCTCCCTGACCCTGCCTTATACCCTTCCCTTTTCCTGTCTTGCTTTGCCAATCCTTCCCTTGTCCACCCCTCTGTGCAGAACAGGGAATCCTTGGCTGCACCACTCTATATACAGCTGGTAAGATAAAAATCTAGAAATTTCCATTCCCCCCCCACCCCGCCCCAAAAAAATGTGGCCACTGAATCACCTGTAAACATTACTGCAATTCTTTTATAGTGGCTTTTCAATGAACATTAACTTTTTGGAGTTGATTATGCAGGAATACTTCTCAAGGCTACTTTTCCATCTTTTAAAATAGTGAAGTGTCAACTGCTAAAAACCTTTATTGGATACCAGCTATTTTCTCCTGATAATCATCATGCATCTCTTTCCCAGTGCCTCAGACAGGTGTGTGAGATTACTATCACTGCTCCCAGAAACAGGCCTGGGCCCTGCATATTTATATAAAATGGTACAGAAATCTCAGGCTTTGCCATTTTAGGCAGTGCCACCTCTGCTCATTGTTTCCTGCTGAATACTCAATAATTTGCCTTGGGTTTTGCCACATAAGATTGTAGTGAATATCTCAAATTCCATAATTTACTTACTTTAGTGCTGTAGTTTGCTTGTATGACTCCAGACTATCACTTAAATGCAGGAAGGAAGACAAAGTATTTCATTACTAGCATCAGATAAGGAAAAGTATAAAATCCCTATATTCAACACAAAATGTCTTATTTTTGATAAAGTCCTTGCCCATACTCATTACAAGATGCTCTTCATTTCACTTCTGCTTAACTCCTCTATAAAGTAAAATATTTAGTGATACTAACACATCATTAGGACAACCTTTTTAACCCCTTTTCTTAAAAGTTAATGCAAGGGGTGGAAATACAAATATTTCCTACATGGCCAGAAAGAAACACAATACTGTGGTGGTGAGAATTTCCCTCGCAATCAACAAAGAGCTGTCCTTATCTCCCCAGCACACAATCTCACCAGAAGAATTATTACCATTTGTACTGTGCTGCTCCTGATCTACAGTTTGAAACACATCAGTGCCACGGAGAGAAGCAATGTAACAACTTCCTAGATTACACAGAGGAGCGATTAGCCCTAAAGCAGATCAATAACATCAATGGTTTTAGCACCAGGATAAATAAAACCTGATATTGATAACAGGTTAATTGTGTTTCAAGCTGCTCATGCCAGTGATAAAAATTTGATAAGACTGGAGATTTCAAAGCCTTTTTTCACTTGGTTTCTGGTTGTTTTTTTTTTTAATGACTAAACTAGTGGTTTAAACTCAGACCATAACTCAATTATGCTGAGAGAGACATAAGAACAAGAAAATAAAATCACAGAATTTAATCTTATGAAGTGTGGTCCTGACTCTGCCGCAGGAACAGCTCAGTGTGTCACTGTGCAAGTATGAGATGAACTGCAGGAGGCTGCTCTGCTTTGCCACTCACGTTTTAATGAAGGTTTTTCAGTTCAAACCAGAATTTTCTCAGAAAAGGCCCGGATTCTGACCTCCACAAAGCTTAGTCTGCGCCTTGGTGACGTTCAGCACCTGACAGGGGATTGCTCAGTATTTTCTAACAAATCCTGTAAATGTTGGGAACATGACCTTTCCCCCCTATAGCTACACTTAACTGCTCCAAGGTAAAATTGCACTTCACTGAATGATTAAGCCACAAAAACACAATACAGATGTAAGTAACACATGCTCCCTTTGCCACAGTATATTGAAATATACATTTTCTTCTTATAAACATTTTCTTCTCTCAGATTTTGCCCTGCATTACAGAAAGCCTCTTAAAAAATATATGCATGGAATATTAGCACTCAACATTTTGCACAGTTAAGTAAAAGGAGTAAAATCTCATTCACACTTGAACTCCTATGCATTTTCCAACAGTTTGAAATGCTTCTGGTAGCAGTGTGTAACAGAGAGGGGCATGTTATAAATGAGTTATATGAAGTAAAAATTATTATTTTTATGTTGAACATGATTTTTCTCATTTAAATGATCATTGGATTCAAGGTGACTCAATCATGCGCTGAACTCAGGGTAGCTCAGGAGTGAAATTTAATCATAGACATATCTCCTGAGAAACTAAACATAATCTTATTGTGATCATATGGAAGCACTCACTTAGAGAAACATCTTTCATTTCAGTATTTAATTCCCCTCAGAGTTTCTTTATTTTTGCCCCAAACTCAGCTTGCTACCTGAAATTACTCTTCCACTGTAGTGTGTTGCTCTTGCTGACTGGAATATCAGAGTTATATCTGGATGTGGCTGTAGTTACATACATATTCACCCCACTGCTCATTTAAGGTTTCCCATTTGCTGATTAACTCTGGGAAGGGACTCTGGTGATTACATGCCCAGCTTCCACTGATTTCCAGAACTATCGCTTATTCCCCTCCATAAAAATTAACTAGCTAACAATGGTAAATTTGAAAAAAAATTGCCCATGTAGATACCCAACAAATTATTTCAATATTAGTTAAGAAGCCTCATATAAAACTCGCTGCAAAAGAAAAATATATATCGATAGCATGCCTCCTATATTGCCTTGTTTCCTAAATAAGAAATAAGGCTAATTAAAATTCTACTCCATTTCAAAGGAAGAAAAGCACCTCATTATGATTCAGTTTTCCTCATCTCTAAGTAAACGATTAAAAAATGCAAATATTTGTCCATTTATACATAAAGCAATCACCATTCTTCTCTTCAAAATAAATAGGTGTGGAAGCCAGCTTTAGCAACAGTCCCTGGACTTGGTGAGAACCACGCCTGACCACACCAGCAGACAATTTCTGCAGTACACTTATTCCACAAATACTGGTCAGAGTTGGAAGTCTTTCACCACAGATTTTTATTTATTTATTTCTAGTCTAAAGCTTGTGCTTTAACTACATAACACTGGGGTACCTTCTAGCAACCTCCACACTGCACTGTTTAATGTCACTAAGACGCTGCAGATACCGAGGAACAATATTTCAAAACAGGTGAACTGACCTTTAGAGTCTTCCTGGGGATTCCAGTCATATTTGTCTCAGATAGAAATTGTATTTTGTTCTGGATTTTATTTGATAAAGGAAGGTTAAGCAAATACAAACAGCCGGAGCAACAACTGCTCGCTCACGTCAAGATACGAGCGCCAAACATCCCAGATATATCCTTGGCATATTCCCAACATTTCCACACATACTGACTTGCAGCTTGTCTCTTATCAGTTTAAGTTTCCATGTTTACAAAATGTGTTTGTTGCTGCTTTGGAGTTGTATTTTCCTACTGGTCAAGAAAACAGGCAAAAAAAGTGGTGATGAAATTTATACAGACCATGGGGCAGATTGTCTCCAACAAATGCTGCATATTATCTGCAGTGTCTTTAATAACAAATGCAGCAAAAAGTCACTTCTCTTATTTAAATAAAACTTGCTATATTTAGGTCCTTCCACAGTGCCAGGATAGTGCCTTATGGAAACATTCACTTGGCTTTTTTAATTAATTATGTGAGTAATCACTCTGTAGGAAGAGAGACAGAAACCTCAGCATCCTTGGAGTACAAATTCTGAGCCTACCCAGTGAAGCTGGTGGAAACTTCCCAGCTTCCAAGTAGCAGCTTGTATTTCAGTCATTTGCAAATGCAGATGTAAACTGAAACTGATTAATCCCAGCAGTAAGAAGAAGGATGAAAAGACCTGCAGCAAGATGAAAGACAAAGAATAGGACACAGATCAATAAACTGAGCACTTTAATTGGACTGAGCTATTTGCAGGGAATATTTCAGAAGAATGAGACATCATTAGTTATTAACAAACACATTTACCAATTATAAACCATTATTGGGAACCATTTAAAAGTGGTGCCTAGTTATATTTTCCACTGAACCTGGTCATGAGGAGAAGTCTTTGTCTTCTAAGAGATAATGCACAAAAACCCATCACCTGATCATGTGGAGGAGCCAGTAACCACAATTACATATTTATTGCTGGTCAGAAGATAGGTAATGTTTCAGGATGTACGAACTACTCATAAAATTTTAATATATTTTCTGTGTTGAGGTCGATCTTGGAAGAATCTCATCTCAAAAAGCCTCCTGTTACATCTTAATCACTTAAAATACATACTCAAATTTTCTCTTGAAATGCATACACACACATACATATGAATTGCATTTATGAGCCACATATCTTATAGAATGTTTCTCCAATACAAAATAATTATATAAGGGATTAAAAAACCCAGTTATGTTGGTTGACTAGAAACAGGACCAACAAATTACAAGAGAAAGTCAAGAGCTACAAAAAAAACCCCACCAAGGAGTAGGATGTCTGCATAAGCACATAATTACATTTAGGAGCCACATATCTTATAAAACATTTCTGCAATACAAAATAATTATATAAAAGGGATTTAAAAACCCAGGTATGTTGGTTAACTAGAAATAGGATCAATAAACTTTGAGAGAAAGTCAAGAGCTAAAAAAAAACCCACTACAAAAAGGAGTAGGATGTCTGCATAAGCCTCTTTATGGAAGTTTTTGAAGGATATATAAGGAACCTAAGAAAGGTCCTATATAGGCTGAACATCAAGAAATGCTCCTGGCAGTGAAAATGCAGGTTAAACAGCAAGAAGTACTTTTGAAAGCAAAGTTTTACTTGGTCAATCAAGCTTCCAGAAGAAGTGTTTCAGCTGGAGCCCTGGGAACTACTGCAAGGCAAGACAGGACACACAACATTTTCAGAAAACTGAGGGTTACATTAATCGTCCAGATGCAAAACTGGACTCTGGTTGACACAAGAAAAAGCTGTCTCATTTTCCTTGTTTTCAGTCAGACATCTGAAACTACCAATGTTACCTTACAGGCTTGTCCAGATGATTTTTTTTTCCCTTAACATTCATTTCTATTATGAAAAAAAAAAAAGTTCTATCTCCAATTGCTTTAAAATCCATTGAAAGACTGTAAGAAAAGGCATTTTAAAAGTAAAAAATTAGGATTTCTAACAAAGGCAGGAATAAAGGAGTATGCATTTCTCTATAATTAAAAATTTTGCCCTCATCACAGAAGTCACTGGCTTTATACAAATCTCATCAGAATAGTCATCTTGTTTGCAACTAGCTGTGAGACAGAACTCATCTGCAGTAAAATCAGTTTTGAAAGCATCCTTTAAAAGAAATCCAATTGTTCCCTTTTTTCTATTTTACCACAGATATTGTTATAATGGTTTCTAGCAATACCTGGCAGACATAGAACTAAAACCTCAGATATATTTAAAAAATTAAACATTATAGGTGTTATTAAAAAAAAAATAAATAATCTTGTGGTTCCTGGCTATGATTGCCAGGACAGTTATTGGTGTATGGAGCAGGTGAGTGGAGCAGAAGGCTCAGCTGCCTGGAGAACAGCAAAGCACACAGATCTGCTGCCCCTCAAGTGTCTATCCCAGCTGTACAGAGAAACAGTCATTTAGTGAATAAATGGAGCAGTGAAATGATGAGAGCAGGGAGGGAGTCCCCTAAGGATGCCAATTTTCATGGACTGTGTAAAGCACTTCAGGCATTCCCCACTGTCTGTGAGAGCACGTTTAATACAGCACACACAAGTCAGCACCTAAACCAGAGCAACTCCAAACTCACTCCAGCAGCAAAAGGTGTCTAACCTGCATTCACATCAGTATAAACCTAGAGTTCAGGTTTGCCTTCTAATTACAACAGATTCTTCTAAGTTTCTCCCTTTTCCCATTCCATCTCACTCTTTTAAAGCAGCCTCAAAACCCAGCTAAATTTGGAGCTCCTAACAGAGCCATTACTTGTTCATTCTTGGCTTTGGGGATGTCAAGCTGCAGTTATTGCTGGAGGACTAACCATGGCTAAAACTTTTGGAATACCTTTGTTTTGGCTCAGCACAGCATACAAATTGAAAATTGTTGTGAACAGCTTGCATGTTGTTTACTCTCCAGAGATATTCTAGCTCCATTTTAACAAGCTGAAGCTCAAAACAGACCCTGGGATATTTTAGACATCCCAGACCCCAACATTTTCATTACCAAGAAATAAGTGTGTGTATGAACCTGTGAACTGGAAGCTGTTCCATGTCTCATCTATGACAGTGATGTAGAGGTAGGGAGGTTATCTCATCCTATAGAAAATGCAGTTTTCTGTAGGATAAGATACTGTTATTATCCTACAGCAAATTATCCTGTATCATTGCAGCAGTCCCAGCATAGCAGGGGATGAACTGTTTTCCAAATCCTGAGGCGTCTGAGTCCCAACAGGACAGGCTTGAGGAAGGAAATACAGAAGAGGGATTTCTCCCAGAAGAATTTGGGATGCTTCCTGCTTAGAGATCTACCTTTCAGGATGGAACATGGACCATTCCAAAAGCCCCATTTCCTCAGGGCTGTGAAAACTCAGCACTGATTTCTAGCTCCCTGTTTTCTCAACCCTTTCACCATGTTAATCTGGAGCAACGCTGGGATAACAATCTTTTACTGCCTTCTCTGCCAACTACAGTCATGCTGAAGACTCTCTGCATATGTTCTGTAGATGTCTCTGACAGTATCCATTCTCTCCTACAGCACATCATCTGTGTGCACTCAGAGCTCACAGCCTCTTCCATGAGGGCTTTGCTCTCCACACAGGGAAATATATAGGAATTATATTCTGTAGATTTCAGACTGCTCCACAACTCCTCCAGTTTCCAGTGCAGCACCAGCACATTATGCACATGGAAATACAAAGTGGCAATTTTAAGCTCTTTAAAATATACTGATTATTTTTACCAGAGTCTTTCTGTTATTAAGCAGCTTAACTCTGACAATGTTTTTCTCTTTACACTATTTACATGTCTATGTTTTTAAGTTCTGCCTGATATAGCTGCATAACATACTTACAGAACATAAAAGATATAAAAACCCCTACTGAAAAAAAAACCACAAAACTTTAAAGGATCAGACATGAGGATTTCTGAAATATACCCATACTTCAACTATCTTTAATAAATTCAGCCACTTTGCCCTTCCTCCCCAGAAAAAAAACGCACAGTAACACTTTTAGATCAGATTTTCCTCAGGACTGCACATCACTGAAACATATAAATGAAATAGGCTGAAAAATGTGGCATTTTCTGGTTCACCTCCTATGCATTCAAAATTTTCCATCCAACATATGTGCAGAATTAATACTTGCACACAGAAATCATTTCATTTCAAATTAGTGGTGGAAAAACTGAAGGAACAAAGAGTCACTCCTATTCAGAACCTTGCAGGAAAAAAAGTCAAGGACAAAGAGTTAATTTGCTATTTACTTGCAATTCCAGCCAGATGATATTTTGCCTCAATTCTCCAGTAACAAAAAGCAGTTTCTTCCTGCTGATTTTCTGAAGTTTTTTGGGTTCCTGACTTCTTCCATCAGCAGGTAGCTGCATGCCCAGCTACAGCTCTCTTAACACTATTAGGCTTAATTAAGCAGCACAGTCTCCAAGTTGCTCCTAAATTCAATCCTCCCATGAACGTAATGGAGTGTTCTGGTTTCTCCCATCTCACATCAGTTCCTTCTTGGTTCCTGTTTTCTACTTTTCATTATTGCATAAATTCTTACTGATTTATTTCTTTGCTGTATTACGTCCCCCTGTGAGCTATCACACTAAGGTCTTGGCTCTCCCACCTATAAGAAGTTCAAATCCAACTTCCCAGGTGGTTACTTGTGACATCCAGCTTTCCTGAACTGTAATAAAACAACTGTCTGCAAAGGATCCCACTCAATATAAATATCAAGTAGTATTCCTGCATCCACCTTTGTACATACAACTTCTGGAAAGGAGCTGGAGACAAAATAATTAGAGGCAGAGAGAGCAGAACTTGAGGGAAATGACAACAGCTCCATTAGGAGGGCAGTCAATACTTCAGTGCTAGTCAGTAACTATGTGAATAATTATTTTCAGCCAAACTGCAGTCACACGGTGTGCATGATTTACCTAAATTATTCAACGTGGACAGGACCGATCACACAGTGCAGTGATGAAATAGGAGAATCAAAGAGCCTATTTTTTATAGGAGACTATCTCTAGTGATGCTCTTGCTTCATAAAAAGTAGGTAGAAAATAGTGGGTTGCAGCAATCTTCAAGAGCTCAGTCTGCATCAAATATTTCTAATTACCTAATTTCCAACCTTAATTTCCAGCAGTGCCATAACATATACCCACAGAAGTATCAGCTCTCCTACCTTGCTATGGTTTCATTATCCAGCAAAGGTTCTTTGTTGCAAAGGAATAAAGGTGGGAGTGAGTAGAGGCATGCAACTAATATCTCAGGATAGATAATTAAAGACTAGCAAGAATTTTTTTCCTCATAAATTGTAACTGGTGTTGCAAAACATGCTGGTGCTGAGGTGTTTTACAGGATGAGGTAGAACTGGAGGTGGCTGGCAATAGCACATGGATGCTATCACACTGTCTGTTAGGGTAAAATTCCCTGATTGGAGCCCTCCAAACCTCTACATTTAACATAAACCTCAACAGAAAAAGAAAAAATGTCTACATCTTCAAATCTGAATTGCTTGTCTTGCTCTGTAGCTAGCAGGATTGCCAGAGAGAGAAACAGAGTCTGATCAGGGCAGAAGAAAGAAACAATTCATGGTAATTCCACCTTCCACACTGTTTCATTTCTTAAACTGGCCTTTCACAAAAAATACCCTTCACAAATGCTGCCAGGGAAGATCTCACTGCAAGCATAAAGACAAAGCAGATTCAGGAGAGAGTGCAAAGGGCTCTTGCACAGTCCTCCACCTTAGATTTGCCTTTCATTTTTTTGTCAGAAAAAATTATTCCATTTTTTACCCTTTTGCCATTTCCTTGGCAGCTTACATCAGCTCATATTAGGTTTACAGCTCTCTTTTTTTTTTCTCTCCTTTGCATTGCATTTTGGGCATTCCCATTGCTTTTACACAGCACTATACTTTATCCAGTGGGGAAATCTGGAAAGAAAGGATCCAAATAAACACACACAAAAAAAAAAGTCTACCTCCTAAATTTCCTGGGAGCTGTGCTCTAGGAACAGAGTTGGAGGTGCCTCCAGAAGAAGCTCTAAAGGAAGCAGCCTTTATGACCTTACAAATGCTAAAAGGGGGAACTGTGGGAGCTTGTGGCAAGGAGCTGGTGTGGAGGTGCAATGTTCAGATACTGGAAACCCCAACCTTCTGTCAGCCCTCTGGCTTGAATTTTAATTGCAGAGTGGCCCCAAAAGGAACAAGAATTAATTTATATTAATTATTATTAAATCTATTATTGTTATAAAATTATAATTATATTAATTAATATCCCATGCAGGCAGCAATCTGCTGTTCATTCCTCAAACACACGGTTCTGGAGGGTGCATCTGTACTAAAGGGTACAAAAGGCATCAAGCCCCAGTAGAGGAGGAGAGTTTTAC
Organism: Sterrhoptilus dennistouni; assembly: GCA_013397095.1. Classification (NCBI taxonomy): domain Eukaryota; kingdom Metazoa; phylum Chordata; class Aves; order Passeriformes; family Zosteropidae; genus Sterrhoptilus; species Sterrhoptilus dennistouni. Next base: position 491,718 of record VWZU01004631.1, read on the forward strand.
ACAAAGAAATTATTTACTAGAAGGTAGAAGTAGAGTTTGACTTTGACATTTCAAGGGGACACAAGCTGACAGAGCAAAAATCTATTTTTACAGACTTCCAAGCTGACACTGAGCAAGAGGTGAGTGGAGGGAGATGGAACAAGACCACACATTTTTCTGCCCTGCTCTCCTTCCATCCCACAAAGAGGGATCTGAGACCTTTTCCTATTTTGTTTCTTTGCACAGGGAAAATCAAAGGGGAGCTGAAAGCACACTGCTGTTCTTCTCCAACCATAGTTAACACATCCCTGCTGTACATAAAGAAAACTCGTGTTTATTTAACTAAAATATCTCCATCTCAAATATTTCTTTTCAATATAAGGACAATAGAGGTAGTGAGGATTTTGTTTTAACAAAATGCTAAAATACTGAGACTGGTTTGGGAATAACACCAATGAAAATACCAGTAGTTTTACCACAATAAAACAGGGGCTGTGCAACAAAGCACTCAGAAGCATTGATGTAAGACAAAAAGTCCAAATATTTAGGAAAGAAGGAAAGTTACTTAAGACAGCAAGGAGTGCTGCAGCTGTGTGAAGGTCAGTGGGCACTGCAGGTGGTATCTGAGATGGCTTTACCCAGGTCTCACAGCCACACTTCACCTTGGGCTTTAGTGGCAAGGTTTCAGAGGCAACTCAACCACATCATCTGTTCTATATTATCCCTTTCATTTGATTCACGTTGCTCCCACTGTTTGTAACACTGCTTGAAGAAGGTGTGAAGGACAAACAAAATAAATTAGCGAATCTGAAGAACACAATCCTCATTTAACCACCTGACATCTCAGAAATGTGGGAAGCTGAAAAGACAGACTGACCCAAACTAGGAAGCAACATTACCCAGTTAAAATAACCTTTCCTTGCTTTGCTATAAATACTACAGCTTCTCCTATGTATTTTGAATACATTTTCACACAATTTTGAAGTTACAAATCAAACAGGTTAATAAAAAATTAGACATTCAAGCAGAAGCCAAATTTTAGACAAAGAGAGCCCCATAACAATCAAAACTTAAGGGTATGGTATAAATCCTTGTCTTGAGTTTTTATCCTTGACACAATGCAATGGCACCCTTGGCATTAGTGCCAACTGGAAGATTCCTACACCAGCCAATATAAAGTTTTCTGCATTTCCATAATTTGTGAATAACAACCAAAGTTTATATTTACCTTGATTTTTTTTTTCCTCCCATGTTTGTCTACCCTCCCTTTACACCTTCCTGTGGCTTTTGCTGCTACATGCTCCTCATGGCTAATGGGGAAAGTAAAACATTCCCTTCATAGCCCATATAAATGTAAACAAAGGCGGCAGCTGAAGGTAGGGCCAGGTTTTGCTTTGCACTGACTCACACTCATGTCACACTAAGGGTTGGTCACCGTGGCAATGAGATGCCAGCACCCATTTCCCACAAACTTCCATAAATATTTAAGGATGGGCAGAAAAGTTCACAAATTACTTCAACATTTTGCTTCTTTTTTCTTCCGATGAGCTGTTACAAACACCTTGCTATTTTCTTAGTCATTCATTTGTCACAATTATGTTTGGATTAATTTTAACAAATATATTATTACTATTAAGGCACTTGAATTAGAGCCACAACACAATGTTCAGAAGTAAGGGACAAGGTCACATTGCACAAGACACTGAAAATAAAATACAGATCAGAAAAATGGTTATGGCCCCAGTAATTTGGCAAGTATCAGAAATCCATCATCAAAAATGCTACTGGAGAACACCAGACATTGAAATTTAATGATTTAGTGCCGTTGTGATTTAGTGCCATTGGAACTGAATGGCACAATTCAGTTCTGTCTCCAGAAGAAGTGGGGGCTATTTTGTGTGCAGACCTGGTGGTAAATATTCTGCAATTTTTGTCTGAAACTCCTGTTCAACAAAAGGAGAAACAGTTTTCTAGAATTACTACCAAAAGCCAGTACAATATGTATATAAGCATCACTAAACCCCCTTTTTAAAATAAACTCATAACTAGCACCACAATAAAACACGAGTTATGATGTCATTATAACTCAGCAAAAACTGCAAAATCACAGCTTTAGTAAAAGTATTTTCATTGTGACACTGCTAATATCTTCTTTATTTAAGAGAAGATCTAAGAACTTTTTTAATTTGTACACATTGCAAGTATTAAGAGACACAAACTTTCTAATAAAAGCTTTTCCTTTTCTCACTAAACTCACGAGGCTTCAGCCTCTCCCACACCCCAAACTTAAGGCAAATAACATTACCATACTTTCAATATTTACTGTTAAATTAAATGGAAATAAAACCCAGAGTGTCTGAACTAGTTCCAAAAGATGATATTGTAACCTTTACAAAGGAACTACAAAAGCAAAGAAAGAAAATGTTTCAGCCATCTTGTGCCCCAGCATTATTGAATGTATAATCAGTTTCCATGTCTTCCTGACAGAAAAATCCAAGAGGTAAATTCAATCTCATTCTTTCTCTTAGCCTAAATCCTCACATTTACTGCATCTAAGTACAGAAGACATCTTCAAGCCAAAATTCTATCCCCAACAAGCCATCTCACTGCCTGAGAGCTGACATAGATATTTTTATAAAATCTTCAAAGCTTGCAGCAATCCGGTTTTCCCACAGCACTAAAGCCAACAGAAGACCAAATTTCCCACTCCTCCATGGGCTGCCCAACCTTGCTCACTCCCACCTTGATGGTTCTGCAGAATTTGTAAGCTACAACAAGAAAAAGAGGACCCTTTTCCTTCCCTAAGTGTGTCCAGTGGGTAGAAGTAGTGCCAAGTCAGATATGTCATTGCATCAAGAAATTCAAAGTCTAAAGGGATTTTTAGGCTTCACAGTGACCCAGACATGTATTTAGTGCCTCAATACATGGCCTGTGTGTACGTATACGTATCCCAGAGTTTAAACAAATCCTCAGTTTCTCAGTGTGCAGAGTTTCTAAGTGTCCACACACAGAGCAGTGTGTTACCCAAGATGATTTCAGGGTATAAACAAGCCAAGGACTGGAGGGAGAGGTGATATTTCCAACTGCTATTTTCAGAAAGAAGCAAATCATCTTTTGGACACTGGAGCTTTCTTTGATCTGAGCAAGAAACAAACAAAAAAAAACACAAAGCTTTAAAGCTAAAACAGATGGAGAACAATTGCTCAGAGTTTAAAGCTGATTACACTAATCAATAACAGTCTAAAAAGAGATCGCTCCTTCCTACAGATATTGCCGCATTGGCAGGGTGGAATGTCCCAAATTGCTCCCAGCTACCACTGTGCCCAGTCCCACAAGGACACCATGAGGGCAAGAGCATTCCAGATACATCTTTTTCCACAAACAGCACTGAAAAAATAGCACAGACACAGCTCTAGACCATGTTTCTCTAATTAATCTTCATTTCAGGTCTAATTCTGTTTTGTGCCATGATCTGCATTAACGTGCAGGGGATTCAGGTCCAGAAAATGTCAATTGTAAAGGCAATATTTGTTTTACAGGAAAACAAGCCCGTAAATTCTTTAAATAATAACATGATTGTTTTTAGGTCAAGTTTTATTGCAGTGGAAACTTTACCTTTATCAGAAGTTTTGTAACTGCTTCTCTGTTGCCTGCATTACCTCTTGACAAGATAATTGTTGGCAAGACACGAGCAAGCAGAAAACAAGGCATCAGACAGACAACACATCCCTCACCAAATTAAATCAATGTCTCTTTCCAGCTTAGTTTGTCTAGAGAAAAAAACAACAACAGAAAATTAAGGAGGATATGGCTCATTTTGGCCAGAATGTTTTGGACAGATTCTTAATTATTTTGAGGTGTGTGCACATACTCCATCCCCTCAGTATCAACCCTTCATGAGCATTTTTATACTTTTGCTTTACTATAGTCCAGATATTAGTAATAATAATAAATGTTGATACAATTCAGATCCATTCTGAACTGGCTACAAAATCATTTGAACAAATGCAAAGTCATTAAGAGACACAATCTGTTCCTTTTCCAAGAGAGTGAAAATTTATTTTCTCAGCCCTTCATTAATAATAATCTATTTTTTGCTCTCCTGAAAATTGAAGCTTCAGCTCTGGGTTATTTATTAACAGTAGAAACAAATTTTTAAAGGGCTATTTTCCCTACTGTAAATCAAACTCTGGGCAATTCAAAGCACTGCTGCTATAAATTTTTATTTTTTAGAAAAAAAAAAAAAAACTTTGTTCAAACCTCAGGGGTTTTTTTGCATATTTCATAGACTATAATTAAGTAATTGCAAATTTAATCTCCTTAAGTTTTTTAAATTTAGAGGTTGGTTTTCATTAATCCCAAATTCCGCATCTGGATGCTTAAATTAACATACAAAATAATTTTTCTGGAGAAAACCATCACTAAGCTGTATGAAAGTTAAATACAGCAGCCTAATGCTCTCCCAATGTTTGACAGAGACACATATCAAAAGATCTCATTCCATCTAAAGGAAAAAGCCAGTTCCCACAGATTGTAATCAATATTTGGATGTTCTCACAATTCACGTATTTACCAAATTAAATATGTAGTTAAGGACGGTTGGCAGCTACTCCCACTTGCCTGCCAACTTCAGCCACTTTTAACAGCATTCAGTGATCAAGACAGACTTTGGAGCTCAGATGAGAAGGTAATTCCAAAAGGAGACAGAGCTGGTCATGTGTTGGGGGTGATCCCCCTGCTTTTTTCTTCCCCTTCTCTTCGAAGTTCATAGAAAAACTAAGTTTCCTTCATCCCTTTAAAGACTGTAGTTTGTGGGGGTTATATGACATTTAGAGGAAGTGTGTCACTTTCTGTCCAATAACTAAAATGTTTATTTTTGCAGGAGAGTTTTGACCAGCACTTGCAGCAAAACATTTAAACAATGCAAGTGATTCCAAGTTGCTGTCTTATGTTAAATTTGTGTATTTTCAATGGCTCTAAAATGGAATGTGAATATCTAGGCTAACTGGGACATCTTTAATCAAGTTACTTACTTCAACTCAGCAATTTGAGAGTATAAGAGTACGACTGATCATGGGAATAACATGGAATTGTTTGGGCAGCTTGACTGGAGGAGTTTCCCTTGTCCTTTACAAGCCTGGTGATTCTGGGAGCAAGAAATGCAAAAAACTGCTAGGCCATTGAAGGAGCAAGATTCATTTGTCCTTCTACAAAATGCATCCAACCTCTTATTTTCCACAGGTTTTCCACTTTCAGAATAAAGCAGAATTGAAGTTTACAGGAACAACAGTATAAGAAGTAGTACAGCTACTTTTTTGATTCTTTCAATCTCAAGAGTTATGGATTTTCTTGGACTACATCTATTCATGTCTGCTCTGTAACAGTTGCACCAGATCCTTCCGTATACAGAACACTTGAAGCTGAATCTTTAAGCAGGAATACTGGGGAGGAAAAAA
>VWZU01004631.1:497207-516064 GCA_013397095.1 Sterrhoptilus dennistouni
AAGAAAAGCTACCTGAAAGTCCATTCCCCGAGCATAATTCAGAGAAAGCATTTCATGCAAAGGACTCCCGCTGTGAAATCTTCCAGCAGGTCTTACTAATTTGGATTCATCACAGCAGATTTCAAAGTCATACTCTGAAGAGCAAGGAATTAAAGCAGGTCAGCAGCACTGTGGGAGAGGCACACAAGAGCAGCCTCCAGCAGTGGCTCAGCATCTCAAGCAAAACCCTGCATCCCTGTGAGCTCAGAGAGACAGGCAGGGAACGGAGAGCGCGGCTCACCGCAGGCTCTGGACAGAGTGTCCGGGGTGCTGCTCTGGGGCTGCACCTGCCTGCCACTCACTCTCCTCCTCAGCTGCCAGCAGACCTGGGAAGAAGAGCCTTCACCAGCAGGAGACTTGGAAAAGCATTCTCAACATGACACATTGACCAGCGTCCCTGCAGTTTACCAGTTAGAGCACCTGAACCCACTCCCCGTGTTTCTGCTTCTCACTCCTAAGGAATTTCTCAAAATCTTCTTCTGAGTATGCCCATCATTCCCCTTTCAGCTAAAGCCATCACTGGAAAATCATCACTTCCTGAATATAGACACCATTTGGACCTATGGAATTGTTCCAGCTTAAATCTGATTTCTGCATCTGAATATATTCTTTATGGGCATTAAGGCAGGAACGAGCACTCTCCTCTCCCTACAGCTTTCAAAGTCCTTATTTTTAACTCTTAAAGGCCAAAATTTAAACAGTTAAATCATTATATGAAAATTTCCTTGATGTTTCCTCTTTTGCACATCTTGGGCTCTTTAAATGCTTGTCCTGCAAATTTATCTTGGCTCTTAGAGTTTCTTTATACATTCACTACAAGCTCTTTACCACAGATATACGGAAAAAACATCATCATTAATTTGTCTTCGAATTTCTTGGTCTAAATGTATTCAAAGAACTTCCAAGGCACAGCACACTTAATTCTATCACAGTAAACAAGGAGGGATTGCCTAAAAACAATAAAAAAATGAAAGCTGTTTCAGGACACCCTAGTGCATTCTGAGCTGAGCTCATTTTTAGCAGAAACATTGATCCCTATCGATTTATCACATTCTGTCCTTGTGGCTATTACTATTCTTATGACTTCAGCACATCCATTTTGCTTTGTTTCCAGCGTCTACAGCACCCAATTCTTCACGTCATCTGGCAGCTTATACATTACAGTCTTCAGACTGAATTTACATGTGTAAGATACATTTAAAGTGTTTTTCTTCAGCCCTGAGAGCTGTACATTTGCAGGCATGGTTCCACATACAATCCCACACGTTCAAATTTTGACCTTTTACACATCATGTCACAAGTATTTTTATTGCTATAATTAGAATGTAATTTTGTTTATTTCTTTAAATATTAATTTACATTTATTGCCATAATTAGCATATGATTAGCATTACTCACAATGGGTGTTGCAAATAACTTCTTTTGACTTATTTTATAGATACATAAATTTACTTATTTTTGTGTGTATATATATATATATATAAGTACTGGATTTCATAGATTTTCTGCAGGATCCTTAAGACAATTTTTCCTGGGGATCCAAACCATATTTTGTTCTGCTGCTAAATATTTTTTTACACATAAAACCAGTGTCTGACGTCACTGTGAATTCAGAGAAAAACAGACATAATTTTAATCTTCATTTTTGCTGGTTTAGGGCCTTGGAGCTCAGGTTAACTTTTAGACTGGGCAATGTCAGAGCACTGAACAGAGCTGTTTCTGCCAGAGGTTTACGTGGTTGGAACAAGCAAGAAGATATAAACATACTTGTGGCTTAACAAGTAATTTTCTGTATTCTTTTTGTAAATAGCTCACATTTTTTGACTATGTCTCTACCTTTTTTCACCATCCGTTGATACAGTCTTACTTTTTTTTTTCTTTCTTTCCGAGAAAGAAGCAGAGCAAGAGCATCACTCCATGCACTGACCCAGGGTGCCCCAGCACAAGGTCACCAAACTCTGTTAAACACGGCCTACGTGAGGTGCATCCTTCACATCAAAGATATTTGATGTGAAAGTTGGATGTCACTCTCAGACATTTTTTATGTGTTGGTCTGGGCAACTTCAGCACCACTTTAGCAGATGTCTCTCTGTGGTATAGATTCCTTCTCCTTCCTTCTCTTTTTTAAATCTAATTCTTTAATATGGATAGCACAAAAGGGGCTGCAGAGCACGGAGAGCATCTCACAGGTGTGATTTGGATTTATCTATACTAATGACTTTGAGGCTGCAAGATGTTTTCAAGCTGAGGGTGAATAAAGGTTCTATTTTACGACAGAAACATTCCCCAGAACCAAATCCATTAAGCCTGCAAGAGTCATCCCCAGAATGAGGTTATGAGAGAGTCAGAGGAAATCGAGACAAAAGCATTCTGGTGTTTGGCTATTTCCATTTGATTTTCATTTGCATTAGGATAGAATTTAGTCTGTTGACAGACCAAACCAGACCCTCAGAATGTAATATGTCAGATACAAAATTAATTTGGCAGTTTTACAACGAAGTGTAGAATGCCCCAAATAGTTCCCTTAATATAGTTCCCTCTCTGTTTAAAGGATAAATATGGATTCTTTTTAGACAACGTTAAGTTACACCCAAACTAAAGGGCTGACTACTTGTTGCCTGGGGGATGCTTCTCCTGCTTTACTGCAGGCAAAGTAATTCTGGGGCAAATTCACCGCAGCTGAGTATTAGTTCTGTACATTTCCAACCACAATGTCCATCCTACCCTCTCCCACACCAGATATCATAATGTATTCATAAAGTACACCCAAAACAGGGGAGCTCCAAAAGTGACCTTTCAGACAGAGATGCACACTAATATTTTTACTCTCAAGCAGAATTTGCTTTCTTTATCCCCCTCACAACTGGAGTACATAACACTTTCTCTCCTGTAAGGCACTTTCAGCTGCATCATGAATGGAAGCACCAGACTGGAGCAAAAGTTCAAGTGCAACCAGAGATTCACACAAAAGAAAAGAAGGGTTGGAACGCCATTACCTTGCCTGTTAATTGTGTCTTAAAAATGGAACCAAACCCTTCATTTAAATACACCAATAGGAAGAATAAGAATATTTATAAGGATTCCCTAGCACAAAGTTTCAGCATTGGAGAAGCCTAACTCTTTTGAGAGCATGCTGTCCAACGAGTATTTTGAGGAACTGAGAAGGATAAGTGGGAACCTGCACTAATGTCACAAGTTGTGATATCCTGATATTGTCCAAAATTCCTGTTGCTCCATGCAGCAGCAATACCAGCCTATCCTCAGAGAGAAAATGCAAACAGATTCTGCTAAAGCACCTGAATTATCTCCAGGGAACACAAATCTTAGCCTGATTTTTTTAACCTGAAGTAGAAACGTTTTCTCTTAAATAAAACAAACATAGCATTCCGTGAGATAGTGCTTCCAAGGCATTAATTATTTTTATGTCCCAGTAGGCTACCTGGTACCAGAGGAAGAGAGACATTAACTGCCTGCTGGAAGACAAATGGGAGCAACATTTGCATGCGTATTTTTCAAGTTAATGTATACATTCAATAAAATCTCAACCTTATTGCTGAGATGATGTGTAATAAACTAAGAAAGTATCCATTCATGGAATAAAAAGGTTTCGTAAGTGTTTGATTTAGGATGCACACTCCAAGCTGCTCACTTCCCAAGGCAGGTACTATGAGAAAAACAAAACAAATTATTGCACATCACAGAGTTTAGTCATCATGCCTATATCTGAAGGGCAAAGCTGCTCTAGATGTAAACTCCCGTGGGATGTGCAGCTGCACTACCTTGGTATCAATGCAAACAGGGGATCTGCCAAGCCATATGGGGACAACAATAAACAATATTTCTCTTTTTACACTCCTTTTGTCAGTGTAAGTGGAACACTGCTCACCTGCCCACTGAGGCCATGCTGGTGCTTGGAAATCTGAGAGTCTGAGGAAGATCACCAGTGGATGCAGAGGCTGCTCCTGCAATCCTGACACTCGCCTGGGACTCAGCACAGCTTTGTATTGATCCTTGCTCCCAGAATAATGCATCCCTAGACAGCCTATATCCACCTGCATTTACGGATGGATACAAACTACTGCCGGGTGGCAACTGTGAATAAAAGCACTTCTTTCATTCTTGCCATAGGAGACTCCTAGAGGCATTTTAGTTTCACATACCTTGTCATAATCCTGAATTAGTCATCTCTAAAGTTTGTATTTGCTAATTAACAATACAACAGAGCATCAAGCTCTGCTGGCAATTTTGAAAGAGTTTTTAGTATTCCCTTCAATAGTAACTGATTTCTTTAATCAAGGTCTTCAGCACAGAAATTACTGATTTTTCTGTTGAAGGTGTCATATAAATGAACCCAGATCTCCCTTTAAACTACGTTATTTAGTGCTACTAAGCTGCACAACAGACAATCTGTGCATACATCACACAAACTTCCAGTTCAGTTTTTTACAGTCCATTGTAGTACAGAAATGAACTGTGAAACTGGACCACTGTGTATCCTGAATAGCTGACTCCTGTGTTAGAAGTGACAGCAGACAGGACACTGTTGCAGCAGCCCTCATGTTAGAGACCAGAAATTACCTGAGAGACAGACTTCTTGTTTATCACAGCATGAAAAGGGCCCTGGTTTATTCCTCTTCACACCTCAGCCATCCTGACCCCAACCATTCACTGACTCTGCCTGCACCAAGCTCCTGCTGGAGGTTTCCCCTGCAGCCTCTGACTGCTGCTTATTTCCTGCTGAGCTCTGACTGCAGGGATCAGTTTGCAGCCTGTGACTGCAGCTTTTCCCCAGCCAGACTGTGACTGCAGGTTCAACAACAGGCTCTGACTTCACACCCAGACTGACCTCACTGCAGGGATTCTCTATTCTCTCTCCCCAGGATCCTTCTTCTACATGGTTATTAAGGTTCCCGCTTCCTTCATGATTCCTCCATGATGATCCTCCTCTCACCAGCAAACCCACTCCCTTTAAATTTCTCTTTATTGGCTACAGCTGTGAGTCATTGGGGCCAGGCTGTATTGGTAATTAACACAACAGTTACTGATCAGGAGTTAGGTCACCTGTATTCTCTTCTCCTACAGGACACAAACTAGAAAATCATAGAATGGTTGGAAAAGTCCTCTAAGATCACCAAGTCAAATCATCAACCCAGCACCACAACTATGTTCATCATTGACCATTTGTGTCCTCAAGTTTAGAACCATGAAACTTTAAAATGTTAATGAAAAAATTCATTGCTATCAATCATAGAATCACAGAATGGTTTGGGTTGGAAAGGACCTTAAAGCTCATTCAGTTCCACTGCTTGCCATTGGCTGGGATACCTTCCATTGTCCCAGGTTGCTCCAAGCCCTGTCCAACCTAGCCTTGGACACTTCCAGATATGAGGCAGCCACAGCTTCTCCAGGCAAGCTGGGATAGTGGAAGGGCCTTGCCACCTTCAGGGTAAGGAATTTGTTCCATACATCTGATGTAAACTTACCTTCTTTCAGCTTGAAGCCATTCCCTTTGTCCTGTCATTACATGCCCACGTAAACAATCCCTCTCCGTGTTTTTTATGGGCTCCCTCCATTTCCTGGCAGGCCACAGTTTAACTCAGTTTTGAGTAAAGAGAAATATCTGGCTCTAGCATTTGAGTAGAAACACAGTGTTAAAAAGTATATAAAAATAAAACAAGGTTGTTCAATTTCAAGGTCAACTTATTGCCTATTTTCAGCCAATTTTTATTCATGCACGTGATGGCTAAGGGAAGAACTTAACAGATGTTCCTCTATGCAAAAAAAGTTTTGTATTTTCCTCATGATTTTGCAAGCTGCTTGTTTCAGGGGAAGGAAGAGGAGCAGCCATGCAGACAGAGTGTCTTCTGTGCCAGAGAGGGGGAGCAACAAGACCTCTGGGACCCTTCCCATCTATTTTATTCTGCATGCTCTCAGTCCAGTGTGTTAACAAGCATCAGTACTGGCAAGGGAAGCTCAGCATACAGCCTCTGAGGGGTCAGGAAACACAGAGGAGCAGCAGCAGCAAAAAGTAAAATTAAGAGGAAATTGTCCTAGATCTGAAGGGGGGAAAAAAATCATTAACCGGATTATTTTTCTAACTGTGAAGTCATGAAGAGAAGGGAAAAAGAAAATGAAGGGGGGAAAAATTCTTCCTGGATGTGTCTTTGGAAGAAAAGAAATCTTTAAAATCTTTTCCCAAACTTTTAAGTGTAAAATCCAAAACCAATTAGAAAATCATCAGAAGCATTTAGAATAGCATATGCATTTAATATAATATTTTACCTCCTGGGAACAATGGGAAAGAGCAATAAAAATGATGAATAGGCTTCATTCACAAAGATTTTTTAACAGGCAAGATGTAGGAAAAAAAAAAAAAAAAGAGGAAAAGAGACAAGTTGGGCTTTCTAGTCATAACACAGTGAATTAAAACTTCCTTGTAAAGTACCTGATGAATAACACATACCCTGACCTTGCATCACCGTGATCATAAGAGGAGAACACCACCATAAATATGTTTTGGTCGCATCAGCACCTCTGGATTGCCTTGCTCTGCCAACTTTTAAATGTATTAAAAAATCCAGGCAGTAGATTTTGAGGGCAGCACTGATGCAGTTGTTTGTATGGGGGGGGCCATAAAAGGGCACCAAATCACAGCAAACATCTTCTGAAGCAGAAACCCATTTCCATGAAAGAAACCATATCAGTTCTGAGATATTCAATGTCAACACAGAAGAGACCATGAGAAGAACTACCCCTTATGAGCTTCCCTTTCCTTCCCCCACTGGGCAGCAATGCAGATTTACTTACTCATATCATTAGATCTGGCCAGACCAACTTTCAAACCTTGAAATACTCGGCATTTCCTGGTGGCAGTCTCTATTGGCATCTGGAATCCTCTGACGAATACTAAACAGCTAATGATCAATAAATGTAGTTTGGGATTCAAATATCTGACTAAATTTCTCTGTAAAACGACAGGGTGGTCAATAAAAGTTGTTTGCATTTTCAGTGACGTGGCAACACACTTGAGCTGGTTTTCCTGAAGCTTGATTATGGGAAGCTACAACAGTAATGATAAAATGAGGTTCCCAAATTCCCTGTGTGGGAATACTCTATGGAGAATTTTAGGACTAATCAAGAAGTCTACAAGCAAAATTTCTTGTAAACAGTAGGTAACCACAGATAATGGAAATCTGCCACATTAATTGGGAAAATTTAAATATTACATCAAAGTAAAAATGAAAATAAAAAGAACTGTTATTTCTCATGAGTAGATGCTGAGTCTCATTTCACACCTGTGCACATGTGGTAACCAAATAAGTGCTCTTGATTCCTATCTAGTCACGTATGAATTTAGGATTTCGGGTAATGTCCCTTGATTATTTTTTTAACCTTTTAAAGAGCAGAAGACAGAAATCAGAAATTTCTGCAAATTACTATACCTGATTATGCCCACCATATTTTAGGCATGGCAAGTGCAAGCAAATTGGAATGATACTTTAACAGGAGTTGGTTGAAAATAATTCATTATTCTTCAGAGATCTTTCATCACTAAGTTTCATAAAATTAGAGTTGGACAGAAGTCAAAGAATAAAGCATTACTATTTTTTTTCATGTCAAATCAAAGTTTTTCTTAGCTTCAAAATTTTCCAAGAAAATGCTTTGATTTTGGAAAATGTCTTTTCAATAAGATCTTTGTGGGGGGAGATGAAAAAACTGTGTATTTTCCACCCTATTTTAGGTACCTTCAGATATCTAAGAATAATGCTTGGATAAGACTTTTTTTAAAATTAAAAATAGAAAAAGAAAAAAGAAAAATATTTCTATCGAAGACTGACAGAAAGCAATTGCTCAATATTGCCTGTCAACCTGCTTCAGAGGTTTTTGGGACCTGGAAAAGATGCCAAGTCAGACAGTTTATGCCTCTCTAACATAAGGCTTTTGCAAGTGGCTTTCATTTCCAAGGCTGTTGTAACACATCTCAGCTGTTTGGGAATCCAATCTGTTTAACCAAAGCAAATGCTATGACTTATATATATAAAAATATACATACACACACACACACGTATATGCACCCACCCATCCCTTCTGAGCTGCATGTTCAGGATACCTTTTTTCAAAAAAAATACTGACAGCAGCCATCAAGTAGAGCATGTGGCCTTGTACAGCCTGTGGCACTCCTCCCAGTCCTGTTCTCCTGGGGCTCTGGTGAAGCACAGTGTAAATGCACGCACAGGTTTTCTTCTAAGAACAACACAAGAATTCTTTTTCTGTCAAGGAACTACCCAGAGGTGCCCCTCCAGCCTGAACCTTAAGGCACATCTTACCCAGATTCTCTGAGTTCATCTTCTCCTGACTTTTCATACTTTGTTTTGCTCTTTTCAGTAGCTAAATGCACTTCTCCTATCTGGCCCTGCCTTGGTGAGTGTTTCCTCATCTGTAACAGATTTACATGTGGCAAATAATCTCCTAATTTCAGGATCAGGTCTTGGAACTACTTTGAAAACAAACTGTCTCGTACCCTTCAAATTCAGTTAACAGATTACACAGCGTCTTTTAATTTTGGTTTAGAAAACCAGTAACAGATGGAGTTCTGTGATTTGAAGTCACTAGGAATGGCTGAGCTTTGGAGATAAAGACAAAGCAGTAGGAAATACTCGGTAAAAGTGACAGACAGAATTTACAAGGGCCTGTAGGAAAACAGCAGTAAGGTGAGTACAACTGCATCAACATCAAAGACACAATTATCTGAAAAAGCAGAAAAAAATCATTCCACTACAAGTATTAAAATAGGCAGCATATTCAAAAGTCCTGAGCACACAGAAATGATTGTTGCTCCAGTGGCTTTGATTTACACCACCATCAGCAAGAACTCAGAGGCAGCAGCACCCCCATTGATCTCCCTCTCCTGTACAGCACCCAGCCATGGTACAGAGCACAGCCCATACCTTGAAAGAGCTTATTTTTATGGAACAGATCATTGATAGGATAAATCAGCACATGGCTCTAAAGTCTCCCTATAGAGACAACCAATACCTTAGGAGAACTCATCCAACTATAAGAAAACTGAACACTAAAAAATAGTGTCCCTGAGAATCACAATGCACTCTGTAGGTCTGATGCCAACAGGGCACATCCCTAACTGTGCAAACAATTCAAACTGCTGGCACCAGTAATCAAGTATATGATTATTAGAGACAGTGTCTTCAGTGAGTCTCTGTTTCTGTATCTACCCATTTATGATTTCAAATTATTGCACTGCTACTATATTCCAGAAAAGCCATAAGCACACAATTCCCTGCTTGTTAAAACATCTTCACTAACAAGTTGCCTGTTTCACTTGTTTCGGCAAGATGGAAATAAACATATTTTGATTTGTGTTTCATTAAATTATTCCGCAACCCATATGCAGTGTCTTGATGCACTTTGAAAGGTGAACAGATGGGGTTTTATTTTTAGCTCACGTTAACACAGCCCATCAAACACTCATTTGCCTGATATACTATCATAATATAGCTTACTATTCAGCCTTTAAAGTATATCTTTTCCTGCCTTGTAACATCCAAATGACAAAAGAGAACTGTATGATAAATATTTAATTACAATCACGATGATCACTTTGTCACTGAACACTAGCAACTGTAAGTGAATCGAAGAACTTGGGTTTTAAAGGGGAACATGCAGCAACTGTGTGATACTGAAATCAAAGCACATATTTAATCACAGTATTTCAAATACAAGCTTTTATATGACTGGAAGAGTGCTTGAGGGGAGCAAAAATATGGTTTTATATAGATACATGAGGCATTTGCAACCCTTATTAGGTATTAGAAGTAGAGCAAAACTTTGTTTCAGTACTTAACTATATGAGTTTTCAATTGCATATAGTAATTCTGTAATATTGCAAATGCAATAGTACATATAACAAAATATGATCTACAAAAGAGAATGATCAAGCAGACTTTAGTAAGAGCTAAAACTGATTCGTGCTTCCACACTCAAATAATTCACAAAATACAACTTGGAGCAGCCTCCACACTAGATTTCTATATGTTGTGTGTTTTGTACTGGATACACACACAACCATGCAGAAGAAAGGCAGAGTTTTCCAGGTTGGCGTGGTAGAATTTTTAATTTTGCATTTTCTCCATAGATTCCACTCCACAGCCAATCTGCTCACCCCTCCAAAGGGATCTGTCAGCCAAAGGATATCAGAGTCAATCCCCAGCACAGAGAGCATTTCTCCACACAAATACCTGGCTGAGAGAGAAATGCAGCTGTGAGAGTTATAAAGAATCAGAGAGCAAAAACCTTCGTGAATATCGTGCTGGTACCAGAAGGAAAAAAGCAAACGGCTCTCCAGAGCACCACCAGTTCTTATGACCATCTCATACATTTTAGGGAAATCTCAGCAAATACAGAGGGAAAAAAGAACCACAGCTGTGCAGCAGAGCTGCAGCAGGTATTCCCTGTCCTGGGGGAAACACCAGCAGCTTTCCAATGTTGTGTTTTTGACAGTGCTGAGGCACGAGGGTGAACACTTAGGGTTTTACTGCAATCAAAAAATAAAACAAGAGAGCAAATCCACAAAAAGCAGAAAGAATCAAAAGCCTGTTTGCATCCAGACCAGCTCTCTTGGCCCTACTACACCAGGTTTACATCCTTCAGAAGTACAACCCTCCTGCAGCAGGACCTGCAAGGGCAACGCAGCCCAGACTATTAGCATGTGTTAGACAGTGTTAGAGTCAACATAGCAGCTTCTCTGCAAATAAGAGAGGATTCTGCAGAGAAATGGCTAATAATTTTCACATGACAGAAGAGGTGAAAAGTCTTCACACAACTCAAACACTGCCTTTCATTTTCACACAGAAAATGGGCTGTGAGGAGCAAAATACCTTGGAGAAAAGCACCACGAGAACCGACAGGAAAGATTTGTTTTAAAATAGAGCTGTACCTTTAGTGATCAGCAGTGCTGCTCGTTTGGTAATGTTGGGGGGCAATGAAGAAACTGCAGGCTGAAATGTGAAAGGAAAAAGTAGGTCCTGGTGCCTCACAGAGCTTGAATTTTGTATTTGATGGGAAAGGCTAAATGTGCTTACATACCACTTAGTGCTAAATCAACTGAGGGTAAGCAGATGCTACCCTCTCCCTCAAATTTTTGCTCAGGCTCTGTGCTTCTATCTGTATTATGAATGTGAGAGACAATAGTGATAATAAAGTACCCAGAAATAGTACAAAATCCCATGTGAAGAAGATAAATCAAATGAGACAAGTCAGCTATATATAAAGGCCCTAAATTATTCAAGCTGCCTAAACACCCAGAAGTGCATTCACAGCTTTATCCTAATGACTGCAAATTCCAAACTGCATTGCTATATTTATTTCTAGTTTCCTTTTTTTTTTCCCCCTCCAACAATTAGGCACAGAGGAATTAAGTCTTTAAATCCGTATTTAGTCAGCAGACGCTCTGTACTAATTAATATGGAAAACAATGACCACAGAAAAGGAGCAGATGGCTTCAAGACAGAGACTGAAGATAGGCTGAGAGAGATCTGTGTGAAGATACCAAGCACATACTTGAGCTTTCTTAAACACTGAAAGCTATAATATAACTCCTTAACAGATAGATTAGATTTGAAATAACATTTTAAGCAGAAAGGTCAGACGAGTCTCCACATTTAGTCAGCAATAAACCTTTTTTTCCAAGCTCTTTTGTATCAAATCACATGACAGAGATAAGATGATTTCCCACAGGATGATGATCATTTGGTGTCTGAAATATCCTCATCCCTCAATAACAGCTAGAAACATTTCTTCATCCTTGGTTAGTAACTTTTCTAATGTAAAAATTAAATCTAAAATGAGGGCGAGGAATAAGAAAAAGGATTAGTAATAGTTCTGAGGTTTTTTCCTGGCTCGTGTTTCTGATACATAGGTTCAGAAGAAAAAAAGAAGAAAAATGTGTTCTGATAATTTAGATACAAGTATTATTCTCCCATGTGAAATCTCAGCAGAAGGATAGGTATGGGATCCTTCTTTTAATTCAAGAATCCCAATTCCAAACTATCCTTGGTAGGATCACCACAGCCTGTAGCCCTAGAACAATACTGCAAAGTTTTTGTATTCCTATTAATTTATAAGTTTAAAAAAAAAAAAAAAAAGTAAAAAAAGCTGCAGCCACCTACTGTCCCCTATTAATCAGGGAAAGGACCAGGCAACCTCAGGAGAAGTGTCAGACTTTAGTAGTGCTGGGTTTCCCTCCCTTGGCCTCATCAGCCAGGAGAAGAAATGGAAGAAAAGGTGTTGGGGATCGCCCACAGCGACTGCTGCAGCAGCACCAGCAGCACATTAAGGACATAAATAACAGAGGCTGAAGGGGTGCAGCAGCATTTCAGGAGACAGTTTGGTCTGACAACATTTAACATTCATGAAAGCATCAAAGCAGTATGTTTACACGTGCTAAATTAAACAATTCATAAGGATTAAAAAAAAAACAAAAAGCAGAGATCAACTTAATGAGTAAAACCACCCACGCAATGTTGTGAAGAAAAACACAACATTTTGCTTTGTTTTTGTAGATACCATAGAGACTTTGTACATATTTTTGTAGAAACTATAGATATTTTTGTAGAAATACTCTGAGCAACGTTTCTTGCACAAATTTCAAAATATGGAGAGATCCAGTGGCCAATGTGTAGTCCAGGTGCTGCTCATTTCACCCTGAGGCTGAAACCTCTGAACATTTACACTTTGTGCATTTATTGAAGCACCTCTCTTACCTGGGTACTGACACTAACTCTTTGGTTTTCTTTACAGCTTTAGTAACACAAATTTTAATCCCCTTTCCCTGTGGAGACTCTGTAAATACTGTCACACCTGTACCCAACCAGAAGTCAACTATTTGTTAATTAGAAATAACTGCCTTCAGTATTTACAGCATTTAACAAGAGACCTGGAGGTCTAAATCTCCCCACAGGATTTTTTTTAGGACAAAGAACTTTAAAAAAATTCTTCATACTGTTCCTTTTCTACTGCATTAAATCCTCAAATCTTTGCTACTCTGTGTTTTTATGCCATGACCATCAACTGATCTTTGCCCCACTTTTAGCATCAAAGGGCAACAAAAATTATTCTAGCAAAAGTTAGGAGTTTCTCAAGACACAAAATGGGATTTACTTTTTCCACCACAGCTGCATTTCTAAAATGACAACATTAGAAATTATAATTTAGCAGGTTTTCTAAAGGTGTTTGCTTGTCTACTTCACCTTCAAGCAGCTTTCATATTTGGCCTCAGAGCAACCTTCACAGAGCCATAGTCCATGGGTAAGGTCATGCCAGGCTAGAGGAAAGGAAGGAGAAAAAACCTTAGAGATACAAAGAAAAGCTTGTTCTTAACCAAGGAAAGAAAACATTCATGCAAATTAGTGACTGATACACAAATATAGTCAATTCTATTCATTAATGTCATTCCCTCAAATTAAGAAAAAACTTCTTTCCCTGTAGATAGCTTTTTCAATTTTAATCTCACCATGATGAGTTTTAAATTCCCAGAGTCATTTTCAAATGAGTTTACTTGACTATAACTTCTCCATCAGGTTTAAACATAATTTTACAATGCTGTTTCAGTTGGTGGCCAGTTTCCATGTGTTTACAGATGCATTTCCGTATTAAAATAACCAAAACTAAGAAACTGGGTTAAAATGGGTGGGTAAAAACACTGCAGTGAAATAAAGAACATACACATATCCTGCACCTAAATACAGCAGCCTGAAAGGCACTCTATTCAAAGCCTCATTAAAATTCAATTTGTTTCTATGATGTTTCTGTGTCCCGATATACAGCTCTCCAACCTTTCACCTTTCCAAGATGTAAAATTAACAATACTGACATTTACAGGATATTGGCTTAAAAATGTCAGTAGGGGAAAATAAAAAAGTGGAAGCAGAACAGTATTTATCAGTTGCAAAGATTTGGCCATGATAAACACTAGCATTAACCTTGACAAAATTATACACCTGGAAGTATTATTCTCTTCAAACTACAAGTTTCTGTGTTTCTGGCAGGTGATATTTATATAAAATGTATGATGAGAATTACTATGGAAACAAAAAACATATATTAAAAAATATTATTTTTCCTATTTCTGTTTCATTTTTCTTTTGGAATAGGTTAACTTTGAGCACTGAGAAATCCTAATATTCTTTTTCCTTGGCTCTGCTATTGAGCTTCCTGAATTATTGGCCTTTGGCCAAAGATGTTGGGCTGTCCAGGAGCCTCAGCACTATGAGGTGATGCCCTGCTTCCATTTCAGATTCTAAGGCCTGTTGCAAACCACAGTTATAATACTAAAGGATTCCAGCAGAGAGAGACAATTCTTAAAATTGCATATGAAAAATAATAGGTATATTACAAGGCCCATCCCTTGGGATATTTAAATTAAATGGAGAAAAAAAAAAATCCTGGTAGCTAACATACCATCCAACAGAGAACAATCCCAAAGGAAATGGAAAGCAGTTATTAGTTTTACTTCTACTCCTCTATAACTTACAGGATACTGTTCTAACAGACATATAGCTCTATTCCACTGAAATAAGGCTATTTTATTGATTTCAAACTCTCTCATAAACTTGAAATATTTTAATTACCAAATAATCCATTTTGCATTTCACAGGCAGCAATTTGCTGAGCAACATAAACCTAACAAAACAGTGCCTGATTGAAAATGTGAAATATGTTCCTGTAAACAGAAAGTACCTGGTGTGTCCTTGAAGTCTATTGTTTTGAGAAGGTGCCAGAGAAAAATATTAAAATGTGCAACTTGAGAGAGGATTTTCTTAGTTTTAATAAGTCAACTTGTGAAATTCCCATAGATTAGCATAAGACAGAAACCCTCCAACATCTGCACTTCAAAAATGCTCAGAAAACAGGAAAATATCTGCTATTGAGTCCACTCTGAAGACAGACACGGGAAAGATGATAAGGGTCTTCATTCATTTATGTTCAATAATATTTGTTCTCATCCTAATGTCACTTATCTCTCAGCAAGTTAATAGCAGCCAAAAATTTCCTTCAGCATCCCCCTAACACCAGCACAGTACCTTCAAAGCCACATTTGGCAGCACTGTAAATGAAAAAGCAAATGAAAAATCTGTGCTCTCTGTGTCAAGCCCTGCAGATGCCCGGGCTGCCCTGAGCCCTCACACTGCCAGTCCCCTTCACAACTCTAAAGGAGTTTAATTATAAGGAAGAACTGCTCTCCCCACTTTGCAGTGAAGACACAGATAAACAGAGACATCTTATCTGCAAGTAAGAGATGTTAAAATCAGATCTTTAACCTGTAGGCCACACCAGCATGCTGCAGAGTCTGTCACGTCTCTCCTTCGTTAGCACAAATAATTCTTGGTTGTGTCAATCAGGGTGCCTGCAAATGCATTTGAAAGCTTTTGAGGTATGCACGTAGTCCACAGGAATACCACATTTCAGTTTAGTATGCAAGACTGTCCCATTTCTTAAAGTTAGGCCAGAATCAAATGGTGCAGAGATGAATATAACAGTTCTCCCCATGCTACAGAGCTCTATGAACTCCACAACTTTGCCTGAAGCTCCACAGTTCACACAATAGAGGGACATGGATTTAAAATGCCAACTGTTGCTCACTGTAAATATACATACTATGGAATTGAAATTACCAATCTGCTATAGCAATGAAGTCTTAACCTGCAAGAAACACAGAAACAGAGAATAATGACTATAAAAGTAAAGCAAGCTGAAGATTATTGTTTTCATTTAAGATCTGGGATGTTAAGGCGTTTTCTCAAGATAAATTAAAGCATTAAAAGCGAATTCAGTTTTAATTTTTTTTTTAACTTGCTTTCATTTTCCAGTTCACATTTCATCTGAATGAGTATCTGAAATATTTAGAACAGCAGTGTGGTTAGCCCTTAACAAATCTCCACCCTAAATCTCCTTTAAAATATTTCAGCTTTCTCTTCCTTTCCTTCTGCAAACAGCAAGACAAGGGAATGGGGGAATAAAAACTAAAAATAAACCCCACAGCAGGCTTAGCTGGAAGCAAAGCTGTGGTTTTCCTTGGGCAAGATTACCTAAATCCACACCATCAGCTCCCATACATTGGCACAAGGAGTAAATTGGAGGCACTGACAATGCACAGGGCAGATCAGTCAGCACCTGCCAAACAAGTGGATGAGCAGCAAGTCCTTGGGTGGCTTTTCAAGGTTTTCTGCTGGCTGCTATCACTGTGATGTGAGACCACCACACAGCAGCTCTAACACGACTATTCTGAGTGAAACTTTTATCTGTACCAAGGCAAAGTCATTTGGATGAGCACTCTCTTCACTGCCTCTGTCTGGGCGCAGATATGCAAGAAGCAGGAGAGGGAGATCCAACTTTCTCCCGGTTTGGATGCAATGTGACATTTCATTGCATTCTGCCTTCAAATTAGCATTTCAAAGCCTAAGCCTTCCTACCCTCGTGTTTGTTTCAGTTGCTCTTCAAATGCCCTGACCACCGCTTCTGCCTCCCTGACATTTCTGTCTTCCAGAGACAAAGTCAGAAATGCTAAACATGGAACAAATGCAGTGAGGGGGCACCCATCATCTTTCTTTTTGTGCCACAGAGCTCTGTGTGCTTCATGCACCTCTAAATTCTTCCCACAACTGACACTGGGATCGTGGTGTTTGGTGGGTGAAGCTCTAAGGCAGGAGAAGGCAACCTCATCCCAGGGACATCAGAGCCCAAGTGAGAGAAAGAGAGATGTAGTTTTTCCTTCTCACTGTTAGACAAAAGAGCAGGAAAACCTGAAAGCCAAGGAAGGGAGGGTGAAGGACAGGCAGTGCATGAGGAAGGGAAGGAGAACAGCACACCCCCTCTCATCAGCTGTGGTTCTGGTCAGAGGCCACTCCTGGGGTTTTATTTAAAGCATCACAGACACGCTGCCGAATTTTCTGCTTCCTGACTCTGGCTTGGGATGCTGCCCAGTTCTATGGGAGTTGAGTGGAAAAATCTCAGCCATCTTCTGCTGAGAACCCTTATTTCCAGTTTGGAGGACTTTTTTTTTTTTCCTGATGGGTTTGGGACTTTAAAGTTTCAGAATAAATCTGCCTTAACACTCACACTTAAAAATGCAAATAAGCTTTTCAACAGTGAGGCTCCCAAAGAGGAGAGTTTATTGAAAACATAAGGCTCTTACACACTAAGCCATATTATCCAGGAGGGAGGAGACCTGTGGGAAGAGGAAAAAAGTGAGTGAGCCCCATGCAAAATGCATGAGTCTTGATAGCTTCCTCTAGTCCACCATATGCATATTTTATGAATTCGTTACAGCAAATACTACATCTATAAGTCAAGTAAGCCCAATTGTTCAAATAAAATGACCAGTTTGATATACAGAAAACAGACACTGTTGGAGGAATACTGACAATCTCCACACTGGAACTGCCACATGGCTGTCAAGACTACCCAGTGTCCTGTAGGCTTGGCCAGAAGGAGACACAAGAGAAAAATAGTTCTTTCCACAGGATCTACACGAATAACTAAAAGAACTGATCCTCAGTGGCAGTTGTAGTAGTTAAGCTACAAACTGTAGTTCCAGTCATTGCTAACTCACATCCAAAGTGAAAATTTGTAGGTGACAGACAATGTTCGCTCTCAGGATTTGCACAAGGACAAGCACCTGAACAATCACAAGGACCAAAGAAACCAGCAATACAAAAATACTCTGTTCTCCCTCCTGTCAGACTGAGTGTTGTGCATTTTATACATGGAAGTATGTTGAAAATAAAATGGGAGTGAGAATTTCAGGTTGCCACACAGCTGCTTTTGGCAAGGGGGAATACCAGCTCCAGACAGGGCCCTACACAGCTTTATTTCTTCTTTATTGGAAACCATTTCTGATCATCCTCAAATCCACTCCAGCTGGCACAGGGAGATCCCCTTCCCACATCCTGGAAGCAGGGGAATTCAGTGTACAAAGTCATCAGGATCTGTAAGGTTCATGCAAAAGTACAGAAAAGGAAGGCAATACCAATAGAAATTGTTTATCCAGCAGATGCGTGGCTAAGAAAGGCCCAATTTACCACATTTACCAGCATGGATATAAAGAGATTCAACACTGCTTTTGATCTGGCTGGTGAGAAGTCTGAACAATGAGGAACGATAACCTAAACACCTATTCTTTCTTGAGATTCAGATTAAAATAGGATTTAGATCTAAAAGCTCCAAATTTTGAGCAGTAAAACACAACTGAAGGGTTTTAGGACTGAGACTCACAAAGACTGTCCCAGGAGCATTTCAGCAGAGACCAGGAGGTCCCACCACCATCCAACCCAACCTTTCACACCCCAGGTCCCAAACTCAGCACCCTCAGACTGCATGACCTGGGTTTTGTTGGGGTGAAATGAAGCAATAAATCTCTTCTCCAAAAGTACATCTAAAGCTCTTCCACTAGTTACAAACACTCATCCACAGCATTGGACTAGGCAGATTTAAAAGTGGGAAACACCACCATACTTCATCAGGTACTTATATCATTTCCTTCCTATCATAACACTGATCTGATCATCCTTTCCAACACAGAAACAGCTAAACATCATCTCATATTTTCTTTTTTTTTTTTTTTAATTAATTTTTATGTTTTGGAGGCATGGAAATTTAATGCAAAATTATTTCAAATTAACTCAAAGCAGTTTGAGATTTATTCACAACCACAGCATGGTTTTCAAGATTCACATTTAGTAGGCTTTCAACTTGTCACTGCCCAAGTACTGCCTTCAAAAAAGAAAAAAAAAGGAAAAAAAAAA